>APFE031415013.1:329697-366166 GCA_000404065.3 Pinus taeda | reverse complement strand
AAATATTTAATATTCAAGAAGCAAAAATGGAGTCTAATACAAAAATGAAGGCCATAAGATTCCTAGAAACCGCACCTAGAGACGGTAAAGCGTTATTAACATTAAAGGAACTCTCGCAGGAAAAGAGGTTATTATTTCTATTTCTCCGGCAGAAGATGCAAATTATATAACACCTAAAATCGCAAACCAACTAGTGATTCCAAAGTCAAATATATCTGAAAAATTAGAATTAGATCTTTTTCGCAATAAAATATATGACATAGCCAATTTACAGTTAAACATTGAAGATTACACATTTGTATCACAATTCTCAGTTCAGACCCTATGGAACAATTAAGGGGACATTATTTTGGGTTTACCTTGGATGGAAACTCTAGGCTCCTTTATTCTAAATACAAAGAAGAAGTTTTAAACATTTTCTTACAAGAAGAAGAAAATAACGCTCCAAGATTTTACACTAAAACCAAATTCAGTAACACCAGAAGATATCTCAGATATTTCAAAAGTAATGTCTCAAGAAGGTAAAAAGGTATTACAAAATATGCAAAAAGAAATTGACAAAATGAATGTTGACAAAAATGAAGAAGTTTCTCGATTTAAAAACCATAGCGAAAAATTACTATTGCAAATTAAGAAACTTAAGAAGGATAAGAAGTCATTAGAAAAAAAGGTACAACAACTTATCGAGAAAGAAGCATCAAATGTAGGAATTCAAGTTGATGACAAAACAACAAATACCGATCGAGTGAATATGACAACTCAAGAAGACAAGTCAGTTAAAGAAACAACACACGTAGATGTTGCAGTTCAGACAATGAACATCCCACTTGAATGTTCCATAACCAATTCAATAACATCCTCACCAGAAGAAAATCTAAAAACTTTATATCAGCATCTGAATCACAAGATTAGACAACTCAACCAAGCTATGTATCAGAACCATTCAGAACAGAAACAAAAAACTGATGTTCTAGAGAATAATGACATAACATCAATCCAGTCTTATGCTAACAAGTCGTTACAAAATTCCAGTGATCAAAATACTATACAGAAGATTAGTCTGGGATGGTTTGATCCCTTCTCAGTGTGACAATTTTGTTTGTCACTAAGAAGATCTTATCAACTTGTATCGACGAGGATGACTATTCCGAGACAAAAAGAATTTCGAAGCAGAAAAAGAGATCAAGCCTTTTTCATCGACAAGCTTTGAGGACAAAGCTTTTTGAGGAAGAAGACAATGTAACGAATAAAATATATAAATAATATAAATATAATGTAAAAGATAATAATCATAAATAATAGTTAGTTAAGCTGTTAATTAAGGTTGAAGAGGCATGTCTAATAAGACATGACTCTTCATGAAGAGACACTTGCTTGGTATATAAGCAAGCCTCTCGTTCTCATTTATAAATCATTATTCATTCTTATTCATTTTATTTAATATAATATTTATATCCTAAATGGATATTTCGACATTCCAAGTATTTTGGAGTAATTAATCTTAAGAAGGAACTTTGTTCACTTCAGTTTCCGCAAGACTCTAATGCATTCTCTAATCATTGAAAATAAAAAGTATAATGCTTGAAAGACAACAACTCTATATCCCCTTTTAGATAGCTCTTAGTCAATGCCCTTGATTCTATCTACATTGGGAGTTTCCACAAGACTCTAATGCATTCTTTAATCATTGAAAATCAAAAGTATAATGCTTGAAAGACAACAACTCTATATCCCCTTTTAGATATCTCTTAGTCATGGCCCTTATGTTATCCATATGACTAAGAGATTAGGATGAGGCCCTCCTATCAAGAATTTTATTTTACATTGTTTCTCTTGAGGGTTGATAATGAATTTTAGAAGGAAGTGAAGGAAGACTTTTGATGTATAGATATCATTCCCAAACATGAAGGCACCCAATTAATCCACCCTCACTACAAGCACGCCACCCCCACTACTAGTAACCATTTAACTTCTCACATGAAGTCACATAGGACATTACACATGATTTGTCTCTTCTGGGGCCTTTATATCTATTCTCCTAACTACAGAGGCATTTCTCATAAATTTCTCCATGTCACAAAACTTGGTATGGGGTCTTGAGGGTTGATAATGAATTTTAGAAGGAAGTGAAGGAAGACTTCTCATGTATAGAGATCATTCCCAACCATTAAGGCACCCAAGCACTCCACCTTCACTACAAGCATGCCACTCTCACTACTAGTAACCATTTAACTTCTCATATGAAGTCACATAGGACATTACAAATGATTTGTCTCTTCTGAGGCCTTTAGACCTATTCTCCTAACTACGGAGGCATTTCTCATCATTGTTAGTCTATTGTTAGTCTAAACAAACATACATCATACATCTGCATTGCAAGTGCTTCAATTACCCGATGGAATGATTCTAATGTGTTTAACATGTGGTGAAATAAGTGATTTTTAAATTAATATTTTTTATTTTTTTTTGAAAATAAAAACCCTTTCAAATAAATGTCATATTATCCATTGGATGATGTAATAGACAAAGAATATTCTCTTAAAATCAAACATTGTCCACTCATTTATTTAAAAATCAAAATTCCTCAAGCCCAATTCCAATATAGACCAAACCTATAACATGATAACTATAAAGTGTTCTTAATATAATCACATCTAAAATTTAATATCCTTAAAAAAATAAAAAATCTAAAACCTAAAATTTCATATTATTAACAAAAAATAATGCCTTTCATCACATAGCCTTTTTATATTTTTTTCATGGTATATTTAAACGAAGAAAAACCTAACCATTAAAAAAACCCATAAACCATATAAAAATAAAATGAATAATAAACTCTAATTCTTTGAAGTTTAATAGAATGAATTTAAAGATCAATGTCTTAGAGATGTTAATCATAATAAAATGAATTAGATTGAAAAAAGAAAAGTTTACTATAGCCTAAATAATCGATGCTTTAAAACATACATTATTTATCACAAAGAAGCCAAAAAATATCATTTAATTATTAAAATTTAAAATACACAATCTTTAGTTTATGAATACTATTGTTATTAGCATTTAACTTGGACAACAAACATATTGAAAGGCCATAATGGATTAAGTAGATTAAAATGACTCAAACAAAATGTAAAAACCTTAAATTGGAAACAACAAAGTAAGTACCTCATCAAAATTTAAATAAATACAATCCGTTTCAATATAACAATATCTAAAATTTAATTTTGAAATATTATTTTTATATGATCATATAAAAAAAATTAATGTCATAAATTAACCAAAAATTAAAATAAAATCCAAAATTTAATATCGTTAACAAATGTCTAACAATAATACAATTCCTCAGAGCAATAAATTTTTTTATAACATCAAGAATTAGTTGAGTGCCAATTTCCAATTCTCTCCATCACTTTTGTTGATGAGATTATCATTAAGAGATGATCTGTAATATAAAATTATTGAATAAAAAGTGAAAAAACCGAAATGCACAAAGTGACAATATTAAGAACAATGCAAAAAAAAATTCAACAACTGAAAACTAAGACATTCCATGCATTCAACCAGTGAAACATTAAGAATAATGCAAAAAAAATTCAACAACCGAAAACTAAGACATCACGTGTGTTCAACTAGTGACACATAAGAGATCGAAGGTAACCTGGAAAAATTAAAGCAACATATTAAAATAAAATTAAACAAAACAAAATTTGTTGTCATAGAACAAAGCATCATTGAAGTTAGAAAAGGGGACATCACATGCGTTCAACCAATGAAACGTAAGAGATCGAAGGTAACCTGGAAAAATCAAAACAACATATTAAATTAAAATAAAACCAAACAAAATTTGTGGCCATAGAACAAAGCATCAATGAAGTTAAAAAAGGGGACAATACTCGAAGATAATTCAATCCGGAATTAGTGTGAGATGATCTTAGAATAAATGAACATTATTGTTTATCTAATTAACGACCATTGCAAGGTGGCGACAATTTAGTGGGTGGCTATTTTTCTTACTTTAAAAACATGGAAGAAGCAGTTGCATTTCCTATGAAATGAAGTGAAGTCGGTAGTTGCATTTTTCCAATAATGTTGTTTCTTCGAGAATAATCTCATCATTGTGTCAGGATTGAGAGTGGTTTATTTCTCTCAATAAATGTGGAGGAAGCAAATGCTTTTAATGGAAATTGAAGTAGAGTAGACAGTTAAGTTTTCAGAATAATGCCATCTTTTATTTAATAATATCATCTGTATAATGCAGTTGACAAGATTTATCATTACGTTATTATTTTCTCAAGATGATCATGACGGATAACTGTTGGCTAGCTTTTAAACCAATAGAGATAATTGGTTTTTAAATAAATGACTGTTCCATGGCAGTGAGGACAAAGATACTAGCTACTTTTTCTGAAAGCACGAGGGACTGAGTGGGTTTTCTATCGAACAAAACACTGCATTTTTAGAATAATGCCATATTCTTCAAGAATATTTTCATCCTTGTTTCATGTGAGATTTAGACATTGTCTTCTCATTTTATTTTTCGAAAGTGATGGTAACGAGTAACTATATGCTAGCCATCATGATGATTAATTGTCTGTTAGCCATAAAAAATACTTAAATTTAGTATTCTGTGAATAGAATGTGAGAATTGCAAAGTTAAATTACTATTGGTAGTTATACAGAGTTACAACCTACACTAAAACCCCAAGTCTTGTTCATACCGAACCACTATATAAATTTGTTAACATTATCAATGCATAAATATGCTCAATACTCTTTCAAATAATATAGGCTCTCATTTTTACAACCGCCCTTTGCTTATCCACCAGGAGACTCTAATGCTTCAAGACCCTGCACACCCAAATCATTGGCATTGTGCACCGAATGTACCAAAAGCATTTTTGCAAAACCATTTCAACAAAAAACAATATGAAGGAATGATAGATGTGAGCACCTATGCATTACACACAACGCACCTGTGACCAGAGGTGAAAAAACACATACATTTTACTTTGGCAATATTTGGAAATTAGCAAACGAAAATGAATAAGAACCTAAAATGTTGATATGCATGCATATTACCCCAGATTTTGTCATTATACACCAGATATGATGCTTTGGATAGGGGACAAATAAACGCCTCATGCGACAAGTCTTGGATGTCACACATGAATTATGTTGCTTTAAACTGGATCTCATTTGAATCCATCCTCAAAAGAAGAAGAAGATACAGTGCCACTTTGAGCCACTTTGGTTAAAAGAAAGAAAGAGCATGTTCAATGTGGGTTCGGTTAGGTCTTATCGGGGATGTGCTTGGATTCTATTAATGATTGAACAGTAAGGAGTAAGTTGGAGTAAGTTATGAGATCAATGGAGAGAAACGTCTTATCGGGGATGTGTTTGGATTCTATTAATGATTGAGCGGTAAGGAGTAGGTTGGGGTCAGTTATGAGATCAACGGAGAGAAAAACTTCAATTGTCTAACACCTAATCTGATGGTGAATAGCTAGGACAACAAAGATCAGAGGAGAGTTCATTTCAAAGGGAAATGCCTTACGGCGTAAAAATCAAATCAGCTATATGTTCCCATTCATTGTGAAAATGATAGGTATTAAAACAACATGGGGTCTTCTTTTAGCCTCCTTACCCACATTTATTTATACACAATTTATTTTACATGCATGCACATATGAGGGAGTTTTGTTATATGAGATGTTGATACACCTCTTGATTTGTGATGAGGAACCTTTATTTTCTCAGCCTACGGGTGTTGGGTCTTTGGGTGAATTTTCCTAGGAAATAGACACGGTATCATACCCACCCTTCATATAAATCAATCCAACATCTAGGTAACCGTAGTCTAACCATAATTCCTTTTTGCCCTGAAAATCATGAAAATTTCGATAAAATATGGTAGAGATTTTTGTAAATCCAAGTTAAAGTTGTCAAACTTCAAGGTTTTGGGTGCCCAAGAGGTTTTTGATGGTGTTCAATCCATTTCCACAATCAAAAGCATGATTCAAACACTGTTACTGCAAGATTTTTGGATTTTTTTGCTTGGATTCTAGCCACTTTTGGTTGTCCAAATAATTCCTTCGCTTCGGTAGGCAGTTAAATGGTTCTCATATATATTCAACGTAGAATGATTTTCCCATATTTCAATGGGAATGAATTTCACATGTTTTACATATCTTATTATCCTATTGCTCCACAAGATAATGCATTAGGTAATTTCGCTGACCCAATTAGTTAGACCAAACACATTCATATGTTTTGATTTAACTAAAGTTTAATTATATATAATAATAAAAAATTATATTTTTTATAATAAAAAAAAAAAAAAACCAGTAGTAAATTTTTTATGTCTATTATTGGCCAAGAATTGATCCTTATTGCAATTCTATCCCTAATTGTGATTGCATCTTACCTTTTATTTAATGCAACATACTCATTTCTTCATATCAATACCTTTTACACACTAATAATTATATTAAAAAATAAATTAATTGGATATATTAATCAATTTATATATTATATATATATATATATTATTTATATATATATATATATATATATATCATTTTTTTGGTGTTAAAAATCAAATCAAATTTTAAGAAATAAAATATATAATTCTTGACTTGGATAGACAATCTTGATTTGGACGACTAATGTAATTCAAATGTAAATGCAAGCATAACATATTATAATTTTTTAAAGCTATGTTTACATAAGCATTGAAATCATGACCTTGTTCTTTAATTGCACAGATGAGGACTTTACCAATTAGTAAAATTCAAATTGATGGAATTCTTTTTTTTTTTTTTTTATTAGGTAAGCACCCACGGGGGATTTGACCCAGTGACCTATCACAAAGAGTGCCCCACGGGGGATTTGAACCAGTAACCTATCACAAGGAGTGCCTTAAAAGTGCACCCATTCGTAGTCAATCCAAAGCCCCATGGGCAATGGAATTCTAGACCTTAACACTAATTTGAATTCAATATTTTTACTAAATTTAACTATATTTAAAGAAAAAAACAAAAATAGCTACTATATAACACTTACTTTGTTCTTACTTTGTTTAGAATTAATGTTAGGATAATAAGTGGAATTATTTACATGAGAATCATTTCGCGGCCAAATCAAGATTTTATAACTTAACCCCTTTTTTTCATTAATGTGAGTATGATAATGTTATGCACTTGAATACACCCATGTTATTTTATAATGCATTATCATGAGAACTCTCCATAGGAAAAAACTTATTATGGGTGTATTCTCTTTAGTCTACGATGTATTTTATAGTTCATAATGCATTAGCATGAGAACTCCACAAGAAATAACTTATAATGGGTGTATTTTTTTTTCCAGTCTACGATGTATTTTATATTTCACCATTATAAATAATAAGTACTTTATTTAATACGGTTGATCATTATAGTTAATTTTTGGCAATCTAGGATATAGTAATATTATTTTGACTTATATTCATAATGTGGATGCTTTTAAATATGGTTATTATTTGAACTATTTTTAAAACATTCATATAATAGGGTGATATATTGGAAGGGCACCTAAAAAACAACACTTTATGAACATTTTTTCATTAAAAATGTGATAATATTTCAAGTGAATGAGAGGTTTTTCATATTACATAATTTTTTATGAGGCCAAATCTTATGGAATAATAATATTTATTGTCATGATATTTTAGATAAATACATCTTTAGCACCTTCCATAGCATGTGACATGCTAGGTGTTGTTACAACTAGAACATAGAGTGGATCATGAGTGTTGACAGTACCATTTTCCAAAAAACCCCAAGTAGTCTAGCATCTCGGGAGCATTCTTTGTGCACACGGGCGCGCACACACAGCCAAATTAGTTGCAAAACATATAAAAGCATGCATATTTGTACATCAATGAAGGTATAAATGGCATCCATAGTACATTAATACACACATACACACATCACTTTTATATACAAAAAAAACATGCACATTCCCAAATTTGTTGCAAATATATGAAAACATCCATATTTGTACATCAATGAAGATAGGAATAGTATCCATAGTACATTAATGATTAATCATTTGAGCATCAAACATTTAGATTCTAGTAATTACAAACAAACATATAAACATTTACACTATACTGTAGAATGTTGGCCATTAACTTATGGAATGAAATAGATTATCCAACAAATATCAAATTGACCAAATAATTATGTTTACAAAATAATCTATTGACACATTAAAGTATGAAGATATATCAAAATTTCACATATTGGATGGAATGGTGAGGATAATTTTTCTTTTTCTTTTTCTTTTTCTTAATACTATTCACTAATAGCTTTTGGTTACTGGTGATTCAAAGTCATTGGAATTTTCAGTATGCCATTGTTACAGGATACTAATCAAGGAGTTGACCCCCTTGAAGATCATTCAAGATATATCTCTAACATTATCATCAGGTTGGTCAACATCCTTGATAAAATGGGCTTGCATTTTTACTAGATAAACATATCTATGACCTGGAGTAAATGTAAGAGCACATTAAATACATTTTCCTTGGGAATGCACTTTAGCCTGATTAGGTGAATTAGATCTATTGTACTGGTGTTACAAAA
This sequence comes from Pinus taeda, assembly GCA_000404065.3. Taxonomy (NCBI): domain Eukaryota; kingdom Viridiplantae; phylum Streptophyta; class Pinopsida; order Pinales; family Pinaceae; genus Pinus; species Pinus taeda. The sequence continues at coordinate 357,539 of APFE031415013.1, read as the reverse complement.
CTTTGACTTTATCATACAAGTCAGTGTCCTCCTGGCATGTAAAACGACATATATTAACCCATTGAAAAGTTTGACATGAGTACATGTTGGTCAAAATATGATCCATGAGTACCAACCAAGTTTTTCAGAGGTCAACTATACTGACTAGCAATCTCGATGAAAAGCTTGGTGGGCCCCTTAATAGAAACAACAAAAAACTCCATTCTGTTTAGCTTTTATTAGATGATTTTTTAGCTGAGTATGAGTTGAATCGTTACTCTTCTACTTCAGATATTTTTTTGGTGAGATGGTGCTTGTAACATTAGTTGGAATGTGCATATATTGACTAGGCTAAAAACCAGATATGACTAGACAAACAATTTTAATGGCTTGCTCACTGTAATTGGCTTATTTCATAAGGATATAATAGATAAATGTAGGTTGTTGGAGCTCTAGTTTGTGCTAAATACACTAAGTTTAATGAATGGCTATGGTCAAGTTAACATGTTTGAGAAAGGCTCGATCTTCCCGAATCTATGTGTACATATTTGTTTTGTAGTATTTTTGTGCAATAGCACTAGAAATATTGAACTAATAAACAATTTATCAACTTTATAGTTAACTATTTCCCTTAATTGAGTATTTTTATCATGTTATCTAGGTGATTTATTAAGCATATATTCTTATGGGTTGCTTCCTAGTGGATATTGATTTCCTCTAATAGTTTTATTATGTACATAGGAAATTCTCACTATGTTTGTGCAACCTTTCTAATGGTGTTTTGACATCTCTTAGGGAAGTGTTTTCTTCGTAATTGCAATCAAGAGGAGAGATGCGAGGGTTGGGTGTTTAGTGGATCTATGTTCAGGTACTAAGGTGCATTTAAATTCATTCATTACTCTGATGTTGACTTGGAAATTCGAAGTTGGAATTTATTGAACTATTTCATAATAAACTTTAGGCAATTATGTTTACTTCTACTAGATTTCATTTTTGTGAAGTCTTTTCTTTTTGGCTTGGAAAGCTTAATATAGCTATTTCAATCACACTTGTATGATTTTTTAACTATTTTTCCTATATGGCGAAATTAGAGTCAATTATTATAATAGATGAAAAGGATAATGAAACTCTTATTCATCACATCTCTGTAGATAAAATATATAAAAGACAAGAACACAAGAAGGTATTTATTTTCTTATTCTTTTACCTGTGATTGATTTAACTAAGATATTTTTCTTATTCTTTTACTGTGATTGATTTAACTCATATCTTCTAATCTAGAACATACACTTTTTTTTTAAATTGTAATTTAATTGTAATATGTCCTTTTTAGATACAATAATTTCCTAGCGTGATCTTACAACTGCCACTAAGATGGCTCTTAGCTTTCAAGAGGTTATGGGTTGTTCTTTCATATCGTATGGATCACTTTCTTTTCTATGCAATTGGTTATTTGGTTACTTGCCATTATAGTTGCTTTTTACAACTATGAGAACCATTAAGAAAAATAAGTTTTGAGAGATATTTCCCTAATAATTACACATAAGGTACATGGTGGAAAGGTACGAGAACCAGTCGAACGACTGAATCACCACGTGTCGTCAATATAAGAGGGGATGAAGGGTGACAGGTACAATAGTATCCACGAGACAGCCAATCAATGGTCCCCGAGTCGCCACGTTCTAATTGGAGAAGTAATTCACATTGAATCAGGTCCCACCAACGGAAAACCAGAGAGACGCTTGGAGACTCCATGGTTGTACAAGATCTTATCTTTTCTTCAGACCTCCATCGTGGTCCACACTCTTCAACCTGTATCAACTATATATCTAGAGGATATGTTTAAGGTCTATGTGGTGCCCTTCTTTTCCTGCATTTGCTCTTTGGTTGACAACTTCATTTACATTTTCCTGCATTTGCTCTTTTGTTGACAAGTTTGCTCTTTTGTTCTCCTCAAAATTATATTTTTAATACATCTACTGTATTCCTGTTCCTGCAAAATCTCTTTGTTAGCACTCTTTTATGTGTTCCGTTGTGTATTCATCCTCTTGTGTTCGTGTCTCTCCCTCTTCAACCTGCGTAGAAAAGTTAACTGTCACTGCAATTTCCTGTTGCATCTATGTTCTTCATTCTGTTCTACTTCCTGCTCATCCAATTGCAGTTTCAAGACTCGTCGTCCCCGCTTACATGTCCTGCAGATACGTTGTTAGTATACTATCCGAATTCCTATAAGGATTAGAGATGTTTATGGCTGTCCATCCAGCATCCATGGCTCCTCCCTCCTGCTTCATCCATGGCGTGGCTCTTCTCATTGAAACTCCATAATGATCTTTTGTTGATCATCTTGGGCTCCGAAAATTACGGGAGGACCAACGAACCTGGAATTGTTTCATATTCTTCAGGTCACGATAAAAGCTGGTCTAGACTCTATAGATAATGTATACAACTTCGTTGATTACAATGACTAGTTAAGAAGGACTTCCTTCATTGATGAGGATGACGTGAAAGGAATAATTTGAATTTGTTAAGGAATGACCACAATCATTGTTATTAATGTAATTAACCGAGTAAATTTAGTTTTACAGTTCAGTCATTTTTGTAATTATAGGAAGTTATGGAACAAATTTTTTCATATTAAATGGTGATTTCCCAAGACGCTGAATGTAACTTGGAGAGTCATTTTGAGCAATTAGAATTCCAATCCCTTGCCCCGTGGAGGTTATTTTTTCATATTAAATGGTGATATCCTAATGGAGGTTATTTTTTCATATTAAATGGTGATTTCTGAATGTAATTTGAAGAGTCATTTTGAGCAATAAGAATTCCAATCCCTTGCCCGGTGGAGGTTTCCTTACACATTGTCCGGGTTTTACCACGTAACTCTTTATGTTAACTTATTTGATTTCAATTTCTATATTTATGCATCTATTTCTTGATTTCCCAAGAGGTTGAATGTAATTTGGAGAGTCATTTTGAGCAATAAGAATTCCAATCCCTTGCCCGGTGGAGGTTTCCTTGACACATTGTCCGGGTTTTACCACGTAACTCTTTATGTTAACTTATTTTATTTCAATTTCTATATTTATGCATCTATTTCTTGTTTTGAACTTTAAATGACTCTGAAATCCAACAAGAGAAAAGATGTGGAGGTTTCCTTGACACATTGTCAGGGTTTTACCACGTAACTCTTTGTGTAACTTATTTGATTTCAATTTCTATGTTTATGCATCTATTTCTTGTTTTGAACGTTAAATGACTCTGAAATCCAACAAGAGAAAAGATGTGGAGGTCAGGGTTTTACCATGTAACTCTTTGTGCTAACTTATTTGATTTCAATTTCTATATTTATGCATCTATTTCTTATTTTGAACTTTAAATGACTCTGAAATCCAACAAGAGAAAAGATGATGAATGTGCATGGGAAAGGGATTAGGAAAATTGTTGTCAAGGTGGAGATTTTTAAAGAATGACAACGATAATTCCTCCTATTAATGTAATTAACTAAGTAAATTTAGTTTTACGGTTCAATAAGTTTTGTAACTATAAAAAGTTATGGAACAAATTTTGGAGAGCCATTTTGAGAAATAAGAATTTCAATCCCTTGTTCCATGGAGGTTGTCTTGACAAAGTGTCGGGTTTTACCACGTAACTCCTTGTGTTAACTTATGTGATTTCAATTTCTATATTTATGCATCTCTTTCTTGTTTTGAATTTTAAATGACTTCGAAATCCAACATAAATCACAAGGGAAACCGAGTAAGATCATACCCCAACTTGAAGGACAATAAACTAAGGAACTTGTATTAAAAGATATGCATTTGTTGAAGTATGATTGGACCTAAAGAAGGTATGGTAAAGTCGCACAGGATTGAAGGTACATGCTGGAAATTGTCTAGGCTAGAAGAAGTTATAATATCAAAAAAAAAATTGCGACAAATTCAGAGGGAGCTTTGAATCTTGAAAGGGCTATGGATTCACAGGGTGCTATGGATCCATAAAGAACTATGAATTTAAAAGAAGCTTTGATTAAGAGGGAGAAGTTAATTTAGGGACAAGCTTGGACATGTTAATTTCTCTAAGTAAGAGGAAGCATTAATGAAATAACAATAGGAGCATACATTCTCTGGAAGAATGGCTCAGACTATTGTTGAGAGCAGATATTTTCCTACTTTAGAAAGAATGGTCCTTTAGGCCAAGTTACTCAAAAGAGTAGGTGCCTTTTTGTGTTGGCCCAGTCACTCTATAAGAGTGGGTGTCTTTGTTAGGCTCATTTACTTGTTAAGTAAGCCTTTAAGCTTAGAGCGAGGCCTATGATATTAGGGTATAACCAAAACAATGGAAACCCTGTGATGTAAAGAATCCTTCATGGGTTTGACCCTGTGGCGTGAGGAGTTGAATGTCCTATAGGGATTTTCCAACCTTGTATAGTTGGAAATATGGTTGTTTCTGGAGGTTTGACCTTGGTGATAGAAAACCTATACTAGTATGTATACCATAAAATTGAGGCTTCAACTAGATCATGGTGACTAGTTGTTATACCATAGGCTAAATAAATTATATGATGGTACCTTGGAAGTAGCCTAGATGGTAGCTAGATCCTTGTAAGATGTTGGGTTGGTACCTTGGCAGTAGCCTAGATGGTACCTAAATCCTTGTAATATGTTGGGTTGGTACCTTGGCAGTAGCCTAGATGTTACCTAGATCCTTGAAAGATGTTGGGGTGGTACCGTAATAGCAGACTAGATGGTACCTATATCCCTGAAATATGTTGGGTTGATACCTTGGTAGTAGCCTAGATGGTACTTAGATCCCTGGAATAGTATATGTTGGTTATGATGTTGATTCTTGAGAATGACTTATCAATCTCACTCTTCTCATGGGAATATTTCAATTTGAGAAGTATCCTTTTATCGATTATGGAAATATGAATACCTCCCAAGTTAAGAGGATGTGTCAGAAAATGTAACTAGGTTTATTCTTCATAATTGTCATTGTACTTATGTCATTATATATTTTATGTAAAATGCAAAAGAAGAAAAAAAATATTATTTTTCAATCATGGGTTTCATGCTCAAGTCAATTGGTCATCTAGGTCAAGCATTTTCTTCATGATTTGAAGGTTTTTCAAAGTCAAAATAATATTTATCATGATTCAAAGAGTCAAGTCCCATTTGGCCTTTGAAAAGAAAAAGGAAAAATAAATTTTAAAAGTTGTAATCTGGGTCAAAAACCCTCAAGGTTCCAAGTCGGTACTTGACCCTACCTATCATGTTGGCCTTTCCCAAAGGACATGTCTATTCAAACCCCTCTAAACATTATAAATATAGGGTGAGTTGAGCTCATTTTGAAACATAATTCACACAATTGGTTCTGAAATTTCGTAGAAGAAGGCTGAAGTCTGAAGTTGAGAAAGTGTTTGTGAAAGTTTTACCTCATAATATTTGTTGTTGGTCTCTTGTTGTTGATTGATGTGCTATGAAGAATGGGGTTTGTCTTGGAATATATAGGTATAAAACTTTCTATGATCATGGGTCTTAGATATATCACTTTGATCTGATTCTATAAGAAAATAATTTTTCTAGGTTTTGCCCTTGGAGGGGTTTTTCCCTAGCTTGGAGCCTATATCTTGTACTCTTTTTCTTTTTTTATATTCATGTTTATGTTTTGATAATTTTTTGATGAAAAGAAATTAATAAATATTAAAATAAAGCCAACAAAATTCACAAAAAGTTATTAAAGAAAGGAAAATCACATTAAAGCATAAGCCTCCTGATTTTCCAACAAGATATACATAACATCACGAAGAAGAATGGATTCCCCAAAGTCCAAATGAAATTTAATAGAACCAAAGCCCTTCACAAGGTATGTAGAGTTGTCCTCGAGGATGATATTTATATTAGACTCCCTATAAACAAGATTTGAGAGGACTTTTTGATACCCAGAGAAATGCGTAGAATCCCCACAATCTACCAAACAACTATCACATGAATCTGGAGGAGAAGAACTAGAAAGAGAAGAAATAAGAATATATTCAAATTGAGTGGAAACAAAATTATTTACATACCTTGAGTTCCTTGATCTCTTTTGTGGACAATATCCTTCTTCACGATCATCAGGATCATCTCTTCTTCTATTATGGCCTCTTCTTCTATCACTGAACCTGATGTTGTTGAAGCCACGATTTTTGTTGTAGTTGGATCTTGGAGCATATTTCTTTTTAGGATAGTATCGATAATAATGGCCATGTATGTGATAATTGGAGCATTTAATTCTCCCTCCTCTTCTGTGGGAGTCCTTTGATTTAGGGGCATGCTTTCTTGAGCCAGATGGTATCCTTTTTCCTTTTCTCTTTTTGCCTTGAACAACAAATGCAAAGGTCTCTCCTTCTTCATGCTTTTGAATTCTCCTTCTTGATATAATATTGTTTCTTACTGAGTACACTTACCAACGAGCTCATCAAATGTAGGGAACTTGTCATTGTTTCTTATAGTAGTAATGAAGGTTTCTCAAATAGGAGGAAGACCTTGAAGAGTGACCAACACTAGCTCTCTATCAAATATAGTCTCACTAGAAGTCTACAATTGATCCCTCAATTGGGATATCCTCATGACATAGAATTGCACAGATTCCCCCTTATTCATCTTGATGTCCTTGAGTTGATTCTTCATGGAAAGGATATGATTCAAATTGTTGACCTTATTACCACACAAGCTAGCAGAGGTCCTAGGAGGGGTGCCAAAGGGACTACTACTAAATCAAATGGAAACAACGGGACAAGGACCCAATGTCACCTTAGTCAATGTCCCATTCTTTTTACATATTTTCACTGACGAGAGAGGTCCTGGTATAAAGGAAAACACTAGAATGATGGGATCAACAACAATGTGCAATATGATTTCCAAAGCCCATTCATGGGAGAGGCTCAAATAATGGCTTGCTTGCTTCAAAATGAAGGTGAGGGGCTCTCAAAGGAAGGAATATAGAGAGGGATGTCTAGATCTAGGTGAACAGAAATATTCAATGCAAGGAATGTACTTGGATCAAAGATTCCCAAGGAAATAGAAGGATCTCTCTTAAGGTTTCTTGAGATAAGAAGCATATAAAGGTTTGAGACCACATGAGAGACTTAGGGGATCCAAGAAATGACTAGGTTTTGAGATGATCCTCAATAATATGACTAGGTCAAGCAAGGATGAGAAGAAGGGTCAATGAGAGATGAAATTACCTTGAGTCTTTGAGTGAGAAAGGACCCTTTGAAAGCCACTAAGCAAAGAAACCTAGGAGCAAAAATGATGTTGGAGCTAGGGCTTAAGTTTTTACCAAATTCAACCGTGGAAAATGCTTCAAATTATTTGACACCTAGAGGACACCCCGGTGTAGCTATAAACCAACTCGCTCTTGATTTGGGCTAGCCTAATGCGTTTTGCACTAGGTGCTAGGAAGCTATTAGGGTTAGGGCAGAAAAATAGGGAAAGGTGAAAGAAAAGTAATTTTGGTGATAATCAAGGCTTGAGATCAATGCTTATACAATTGGGATTAATGGAGTCAAGATAAATTTGATTTTGATATTTTCGCTCTACCAAGGAGTTCTTCTTGTAGCTTCACTAGCCTAAAGAGACACTAGTTCGGTCACAAGAGGAATTTATACTTTATTTTACACAATTTGATGTAGTTTCAAGGTAAGATGCACAAATCAACACCTAGGAACATTTGTTTTTATTGTCAAGATGAATAACAAATGTAATGAATCAATAGTATAAGTGTTTCATGAGTTCACATTAATTTTAGGGCACAAGTAAATCATGACATGGCATTATATACATTATACATGTAACACTAAGAAAATTTGCATGAAAGATCACTTACATGACAAAAATAGTGTATCCATCCATAACATTTACAAACATGAAGCTCCAAGGTAAGATAGAAGTAACCCAAACATCAAAATGCATCAAGAATACTCCCATTCGTCCATCAATTGCAGATTTGAATTCTTTTAGAGAGAAGAAATCCAATCCAAGTGATGATGAGTGATACAATGAGGCTCTCTTGTATTTATATGAGCCTTTGAGGCATTCGAATGGCCTAAATTATCCTAATGATTCCCCTAGAATAATATAATGTGAAAAAGAACACTACTTTGGTGACAAGCCCACCAAATAGCTCTAAAAGATGAATAATAAGCCTCTAAAGAGGGCTTAAATGATATAATGATAGCTAATAGGGTCGTTGGAAGGCCAAATCAAGTCCCTTATGTGCCATAATGAATAGGAGGGCTCCGTTAATAATGATGAAGGGGGTAGCCCCTTAATATCCAAGAAAATAAACTATGGTGCTCGCAAGTGGTTGTGGGGGCACAAATAATGGCCTCATGGGTCTCCAACTTGGTCAAGAAAGTATGTGCTCCATCAATAAGGGATAGAATGATGATGCAAGCCATTCCTTGCCTCCCTAGGTGAGACAAAAACCTCATATGGACCTTAGATTGACTGCCAAGTGTGTAGTACAAGTGTGTAACTAGCTGGGAAATGTGATCCAAGTGCAACATCATCATCAAATAGTTGGGACATGAGAAATAAATAGGTGGTGTTGAAGGATCACATGGTGTGGCTATCTACTCTCTACTATGGTGGAGGTCCATGGCTCTTAACGCTCACCCTAGAAGTGCCATCATGACCCTCTGGAGAGCTTGGATCCTATATAGGGAGACCAAACCCCAATATGAAGACTCATCTACAATCCTATATAAGATCCAATGTGTCCCCTCACCTTTCAATACAATAGTTCATTGTTGCAATTAAGAAAACGAGCCTACAAATCAAGGAACCAAGTAGGCACTTCATAGTGGTATGCCCTTCCATAATTAGATTTAGAATGTACAAGTGTCTTTAGGCTCAAGAGGGTTGTTAATAAAATACCCTATTAGGTGGTTTCAACATCTAAGGGATTAATAGGTCCATGGTACATCGGTCAAATGGCAGGTGTCATGTGATATAATAATGGAACGAAGTGGGGTAGAAAAGGAAATCTCTAGGTCACATGTCATGGTACAAGGGAAACTATAATAAGGGAGTCCCACACAAGGGTGTATCGATATGGGAGGGAGAAATTGTGGTACATGAGTTACCCTAACCTTTGTTTTTCCACCCTTCTTCGTACGCCTTTGTAATTTTACTGATTTTTCTTTTTTGTAACTACTTGGGGCTTTAGGGAATGAAAGCATGATGCGTATGATATAACAATGATACTCCCTTAAGGTTGATCAGTTCATCTCCCACCAAGTGTTAGGACAATCATGGGTTCCTTAATGATTCAGGGGGCTCACATAAGGGGCCATAAGAACTAGGGTGATAGCCATAATGATAGGGGTAGAGTTAATGTTTGAATTTTTCTCATGTGCTAAATTTTTATGTCCCGAACATATTTTGTATTTTATGGTACTTTTCTTGTTGAGAGTGGCCAAATTATGCTTTTAAATTTCTTTTTAACTGCATCAACCTCTGGGGCATCATTCCAGGCCTGACCCAAAGTGTGGACGAGGGGGGCAAGCTCCTTGTGGACCAAATGGACACATGTGGACTCATATAGGAAATATGTGAAAAGTGGTTATAATGAGCGGAGCAAAGTGATGTATGTGGTGTCGAGAAGTAGGACCACGCAACCAAAATTGGGGTTTCCCATGCAGTTCCACTCCTAAATCTAGTATCCAATAGAGGAGATCCCATGGGACTATGATAAAAAAAAAAAAAAAAAAAAAAAAAAAAAAAAAAAAAAAAAAAAAAAAAAAAAAAAAAAAAAAAAAAAAAAAACTCACCAAACTAGATGAGGGGATAAGAGTATTGACCAAGCCCAAGCCCATTCTTTTGGTCAAATCCCCCCACTAATCCATGTCCAGATGTGTCCATGATAGGTAAGAAAAAAACCTAATTACATAATGAAGTCCCACCTTCAAACACACAATCATAACAGATGGGCGAGGGAACATAATGGTTGGCTTAGGTGGTAGAGAATGGTGGCACATCGAGCTATCTAGTGGCTGCAAGGGGTTGTTGGTTGTTGATTGAAGAGAAATCTAGGAGAAAAAATTCTACTATGGGTGTCACCCACTAGTGGTGGGTAACATTTAGCTCCAACGAGGACTTGATCTCTCAGTAGAGTGCATGAATGTACTCGAACAGGGAGGTCATGAGAACACAAACAACCTCTTGAGACCGTAGAACTGTTACCTACACATCATTGATTAAGCACATTGGGTTGTATGTTTTTGCGACATCTTATGATCACCCATGCTTTTGTTAGGACATAAAAATCAACAAAAAATAAAATTTAATTCTATTTTTTTTAATCTAAATTCATCTAATCTAACATGAGAACAGAATATGATGTTAGTTCTAATGCACAAATAAGAATGAAATGCATCCTACTCTAATATGCATATTATACAATGTCAAGGGTTCTCAGGGAAGTACTCTTTAAGGAGTTTTCCATTCACAATAAGGGGAATAGACTCTCCATCTAGAGTTTCCAAATGGTATGAGTTTATCCTGACTATATCAGCTATCTTAAAAGGTCTTACCCATAGGTTGACTAACTTCTTATGCATGTCAAGATTTTCCATCCTTTATCCCATAAGAGCACTAGGTTCTTGGGCCTAAAGGATTTATTTTGGACATGTTTATCAAAATTGGTTTTCATTTTCTGATGATTGTGGCTAAGTTGGTTGAGAGCCCTCCTCCTAACCTCATCAACCTGAATAAGTTGATCAATTCAGGCTTGAATAACATCTTGTTGACTAGGAAAGGCCTTTAGGCATTCAAGATTAGGAAACTGGAGTTGGATTGTTAGCTTATCCTCAACACCATAAACTAGTTGGAACGAGCTATATCAAATTGAGGCCTCCATAGTAGTACGATCAAACCACAAAGACACTTGATTTTTCTATCCCCATTCCATCTGTTCTCACCATCTGTTTCCTTAATGATCTTTATGAGATTTTTATTACTAGACTTAGCTTGACCATTTCCTTAAGGGCAGTAATTGGAAGAGTGTGAAAATATTATTCCATATTTATTACTCATGGATGTCAATGCCATAAAATTGAAATCCTTAGCATTATCAGTGACAATTTTGGCAGGGACACCAAACCTAGTAATAATTTTTTCCTCAAGGAAATCCATAACCACTTGGCCAGTTTCCATTATGGTTGGTATTTCCTCAACGCACTTGGTGAAGTAATTAGTGGCATTGAGGATCCACTTATGCCCATTTCTTTGATTATCCTTGAATTCACCAATGAAATCAAGACACCATTTTTGAAAGGGTGAACCCACAACGAAATTTTTTAGAGGCATGGCAGCGAGTTTTTGTTTTCCATCAAATAAGTGGCATGGTTAACATCGTTTGACAAAATTCAATGTGTAAGAAAATAGAGTTGGCCAATAATACCCTTTCCTTAGGATTTTGTGGACGATAGTTCTAGCAACATAATGTTCCACACAAAATCTTGCCTGGAATTCCTTTATCGGATTTTCAGACTCCTCTTTGCTTACAAATTTTAGGATCACTTCATCAGGGCTCATCTAACCAAGGCCTTCTTGGGTAAAATAGTATTTGGCTTCCTTTAACCTTAGAGATCTTATTTTGTGATCGACAAGGTGTAGGGGAGCAAATAAGTTATGCAAGTAATATATGATGCCTGCATACCATTCATCATTTTCAAGTTCAATAGAGGTAGAACACATTTGCTCCTTTTCTCCTTCCTAGATAGCCTCATTATTAACTTTAGTTAACATTTAATCCAAGCCTTAACCCTTAATGATTTTATTGGGACAAATATCTAAATTATATTCTTGTACTTTTTCCACCCACTTCCCCCTAGATCCTAGGCAATTAGTTTGCAACAACACATCTTTTACGATGTGGTAATGGATATAGGCATATATCTTGTTATAGCCCACATATGCTCTAAAATAATTAATAGATTTGACAAGGGCATAAGCTTGTTTTTCAATAAGAGTGTATCTTGTCTCAACATCTCAAAGTGATTTTCTCATGAAATCTATCGGCCAGTCTCTTCCTTCATCATCCTTTTGCATGAGTATACTAGCAATAGTATCTTTAGAGGCAAATGAATAGATGATTAAGTATTTAGCATAATCAGGACTAGCTAGGATAGGGGTAGAAGAAATTATTTCTTTGATTTCCTCAAAAGAACTATTATGCACAGTATCCCATGTGTAAGAAACATCCTTCTTTAATAGGTTATTCATGGGTTTGACGATCTCCACAAAGTTTGGTATGAATCTTCTCACAAAACTGATCTTGCCAAAGAATGACCTCAAGGATCCTTTGTCCTTTGGGGGGAGGTATTTTCTTGATTACTTTGATCCTTTCTAGGTCAATACTAATCCCTTCTTTAGATACGAAATGTCCTAGCAATTTGCCTTTGTCGACCCCAAAAAAAGATTTCTTAGGATTGAGAGATATGTTGTATTACTTGCATTTCTCAAATACCTTTCTCATATGTTTGCAATGATATTTCATTTCTTTGTATGTTATGGTCAAGTCACCTTGGTATAATTCCATGATTTTCCCTACAAGGTCTTGTTGATGGAAAAAAATGACCTCATCAACATGTAAGGGAGACCACCCGATCAGAGCCCCAACTAAGCCCTTATCTATTTGATTTGGCAATTCTGACTTGTACTATTGTGTCCAATTACCACCTCTCTCTCCTTGCTGACTTGTGATATTATAATCTCACCAAAAAAGAAGAGAGATATATCTACCTCCTTGTTGCATACATGCGAAAAAGACAGCCCTTAAGTTGAATTAATGGCTCATCCAAGCCACTCTAAACTTCACCCCTCTGTAAGAGGATTTCTAGAATGCAATAATTAAACCTAAATGTAAATGTACTCTAATATGAAAGTAATAGAAAGTAAATCCTAAATCTATCTTGATTGAAAGAAGGATTAGTCCCCCTCTCAACCAAGAGAAAGGTAAAAGGAGATTTGGACCAGCTTTGAATTTAGAATAAAAAGTGAAGTCAATAAGGCAAGGAAATAGTTTCAGGAATTATTACTAGTTCAAGCAATTAGATGAATTCAACTATATGATGAATAATCATTATATCTCTAGTGCACATACACCCAAATTCAAATAAAATGAATTCAAATTCATTTAGTATGATTGGCTTAAGGAAATAGTTCTCATAAAACAAAGACAAACTTGTTATTAATCTGCTAAATAGTTAAGAGTAATGACAAGTATATCTATTCAAATTTATTATTGAATTTGATAACAATTAGATCCATCATTAAAATATAGATTCTAAATGATTTAAACAAGCATACAATTAATTGAATTTACAATAGTGAAAAATCAAGAAACATATACTTATATGGATCAAGAATTGTCTCAAAATTGAATTAACTAAAGCTAAAATTTATCCATAATTTCGACAAAAGTGTACAAAAATTGTAGATCTAATCAAAGCTTGTTGAGCATATAATTTTTCAAATTTCATGATAGCATTAAATTTTTGGAGTTGTAATACATCTCTTTATATCTGGTCCAAACAAGTTATTTCTCTACAGAATTATGCTCTTTACAATAGTGCAAAAAGCCCTCCCTTTGCAGAGACTTTCCTCTATAGTTTTAGATCTGGAACCCCTTCCAATGCATCTCTATGCTTCTTTTATAACTGTGAGTTTGTTTAGCTTCCTCCAAATCCTCCATTTTTACCAACAATCTCAAAATCTACTCCATCAAATAGGAATAAAATCTAAAATAAAAATCGAAAGTCTAAAATAATAAAATTATATTAAAATCTAAGTCCCATTATAATTAAAATAAAACTAATACTAAACAAAAACTTTAACTACAATTTAATAAAAAGTAAATCTAAATTAAAATAATTATTAAAGCTAATTAAACTTAAAATAAAACTAAAATCTCAATGAAAAAATTAAAACAATGTAAAACAAAACAAAACTAAATCCTAATTTAAAATAAAACAAAACTAAAAAATTAAATAACTAAAGTATTGTAAACTACCATAGTATTTATTAAATCTAAACTCTAAATATAATGAAACTGACCTAAAATAAAATTATAACTAAAATAAAACAAAGGGTTAATCGAATTAAAAGTATGATCTAAACAAAATATAACTAAACTATAATTAAAAATAAGTCTCAACTTGAAATAGCTAAAATTAAAAAACTAAACGAAAATATGTTTTCACTATAACCAAAACTAAAGTAATTGAACCAAAAAATAATAAGTAATTTCCTCATGGAGGGATGTTTTCTATCCATTTTCGAGTTGGTAGTTAATTCTCTGGACATGGGCATAAAATTATTTGAAAATCTGTAAGATCCTACACTAGTTTCTTAGATAGAATCATTCCCCATGAGGGAAGAGTTTGCACTATGATTATGTTGATGATTATTTTTTTCTAGGGAAAACGAGGGAACCACATCTTTTCCGCCTTTATAACACCATGGATCTTGAATTCATCTGAATTCATAGTTAGTTTATTAGGACATTCTTTGGAGATGTGAAGTTCTAGATTTTGCATTATCCTCAAAGGCATGATGTGAACAAGATTCTAGAATTTATGATACAATTTCTCAATATGTGACCATTAATGTTCAATGAGACATATAAGGGGTCACTCATATCCATCTCGACTCTAATGGTAATAATTGGTACCAAGTCCTTGGGAGGTCCTTCCTTGTATCTTTTCCTTTTTCCTTTCTTTGTTTTTGGCAACATCATGTCTTCACCAGACGATGATTCATTTTCTTCTATAGAAATGTCAGGATCATTAATTTGCACAATGTTAACCGATGTTTCCCTCATAGCTTGGTCAATATCAAAGGTGATATTGTGGGCTTGGAAAAGGTCATTGGGTTACTTATTCCTGACATCAAGCACCAATTTTCTAGTAAAGACATTGAAATAGGTAGCAAGGATCACATCTTTTGGGGGTCTTAATTCTTTAGAAATAAAGTGCACCATGGTATTGAACCTCTGGTTGAATTCTTTAACGGGCTCTCCTTCTTCCCTTTTACTAGAGAGGAAACCTTTATATAGTTCCACCACATCTTTTTCATGAAACCATTTCTTGTTGAACGTATTGGGAAAGTATCCTAAGATGAAATGGACTATGGGCTTAAGGTTTATACCATGCTCAAGCATCACCTTAAAGTGTCACACACAAGGTACTTGAATTGAGTGAGATTATCTTGAGGGTTTTCCTTTCCGAAAAATGTTAGTAACTTTGGATAATGCAGGAGAGGATGTAGAATTCCCCAAGGATATTTGAAAATATGAAGGGAAGTTAAAATTCTTTCTTACGTTTCCTTTTATTAACCACCCTATAAAAGAAAGGAGTATGAGGAGGTTCATCACCTCTTCATTGATAAGTTAGAATTTTGGGGTTCTCCATTTCAATGAGGGTATTGTGGAGTCGCTAGAGGAATGCTTATAATGTTGTCAATGAATCAATTCCTCAATGATTCACAAGGGAGGTAGTAATGCTTCCTCCCCAACAAAGACGCCAAAAATGTTGCCAGACAATCTAGCAGGGGCCCTAGGAGGG
Source organism: Pinus taeda (assembly GCA_000404065.3). NCBI lineage: Eukaryota > Viridiplantae > Streptophyta > Pinopsida > Pinales > Pinaceae > Pinus > Pinus taeda. The sequence continues at coordinate 341,950 of APFE031415013.1, read as the reverse complement.
GTTCCAAACGGACTACTACTTGACCAAATGGAAACAACAGACCCATTATCACCTTAGTCAAGGACCCATTATCACCTCAGTCAATGTCCCCTTCTTTTTACATACTTTCACCAATGGGAGGAGTCTTGGTATCAAGGAAATCACTAGAATGATGGGGTCCACAACAATGTATATTATTATTTCCAAAGTCCATTCACAACAGAGGCTTACATAATGCCTTTCTTGCTTCAAAAGTAAGGTGAGGGGCTCTCCAAGAAAGGCTTATAGGGAGGGATACATACCTAGGTGAAGACGAATATTCAATGCAAGGAATGTGCCTTGATCAAGTATTCCAAAGGAAATAGAAGGATCCGTCCTAAGGTTTCATGAGATAAGAAGCATATAAAGGTTGGACCACAAGCGAGACCTAGGGGATCCAAGCAAGGCCTAGGTTTTGAGATAATCCTCAATAATATGACTATGTCAAGAAAGGATGAGAAGAAGGGTCAATGAGAGATGAACTTCCCTTGAGTTTTTCAGTGATAAAGGACCCTTTAAAAGCCACTAACCAAAGAAACCTAGGATCGAAAAAGACGTTGTAGCTAGGGCTTAGATTTTCTCTAAATGCAGCCATGGAAAATGCTTCAAATTTTGTGGACACCTAGAGGACACCCCAATGCAGCTTGTAAGGTCCCACCTTACCAACCATCAATAAAATAGAGGTGTAAAGGTCATATTGAACAAAGGACTCAAAATATAGTTTTTTTTTGTTATAAAATGATTCCACATATATACATATATATTTGTATTTATTTCCTATTAAATCTTATTTTTAAATTAATCAATTATAAAAAGTGAAAGTAGAAGTCAACTATAGAGATAACACTCGGAAGACTACCAAAACATTTAATTAATCAATTATAGAGAGTGAAAATAAAGGTAAACTACAGAGTTTTAGGATTGCATATGTACATAGGAATTGAATTAAAATACATGTTTTTTTATTACATGACCTACTATTTCAATAATATTCATATAAACAAATTATAGTAAAGGACCATACGACTAACCTTCATCAACTAGAGCAAATTAAGGAAGGATATGATCCGATGGTTGCCATTAATTAGAAACAAAGTTTTGTTTTCTTTATTATTAGAAGGATGAAAGTCAATCTAGTGAAGTAAAGCTTCATCATTTTATTCAACTATTTAAAATATTCATTTTTACTTAATTTCGATCATTTCCTTTAAAATGAGTATTTTTTTTTTAAATAATTATATCATTCAATGTTTTAAAAGTTACAACCCACTACAAACACCTCTTCCAAAAGAAACACATTTATTTAATTGTGAATTGCTAAGTCTCACCTAAACTTTACCAGATATCCACGTCTCACATCACTTGTCTATGTGGCATATTTAAGCATGTCAACGACCACTTGTCAATAACCCATAGAAGAAAGAGGGAACAAGCCTCCCATCGATAGGCCTACATTGAATTTTTATTTTCTATTGTTTTCTCAATCAAATTGATTTCTCCTGACAGTAACTGGAAAACAACATAATATTTCTTCTTACAAATCTAATATATTGGATTATGAGCGTAGGTGGTTTATTTCTTTGAAACAACTTTTGCTTCCAATCTGTGTGTTAAGCATATATAATTTCAAACTTAAAATCATAATTAAGTGCATACATATAACCTAATATAAACTAATGATGAACATATATAATCCAATGCATACATTAATAAATAAATCTGCTAATATAATTCAAAAACAAGCATGTAACTATGCCCATTGGATATTTATTTATAATTATATATGAGTCTCTATCGTAAAAAAACATACATTGCATAAATGTTAATTTTAGATAGCAATGGTATGTTCTAGTCTTGCACAAATTACTTCAATGTCCTTTTATCAGCACAATGATAATTTTCACCTAGTTTCCAATAGAAATCTCATAAACCAGTAATCACATTGACAGTAACTATAGATAGAACATAAGCAATACAATGCAAAAACAAGTCAAGACAAGAGAACACCAATATTTGGCTAATGCCATGGAAAAACCCAAGATGGGGAAAACCCTTGATCAATTCTTCTTATTATAAATATAAAATGTTCAACAAAGAGAGAGTACAATAATACAAATTCAAAGTCAAAATTCATTTTCCAAATCACTATCCAAAACAACCCTGTCAAATCTACAATTATGCCCTTAGTTGTCAACAGTGAAATCAACCCTAACCAGAAATTCAACAACATTTAAATTCTAGTCAAACTTCTCCAAAATAGCTCAGTCAAAGGAGAGAGGAACTTGGCCTCTCTTGCTGGTCAAAGTCTGCTCAAAATAGTCCCAAAACAGTCAGTCAAACTTGGTCAAAGTATGCACTTCTTGCTACGGTCAAACCTGCAGTTAACCCTATGGTCAACATTGGTCAACTAGCCCAAAAATCCTCAGTTTCTATGCCATATAGCATGACCTACCCAAACATAAATATGCCCAAAAGATCGAACTAAAATTTATCCCAGAATTTCAAAGTCAACACCGGGAAACAATGGTCAAAGTTGCAGACAACTTCAAATTTTTGGCATTGTGATTTTTTCCCTCCTTCTCCTTTGGACGTGTGAGAGAAGCCTGTAGTTATTGAGTTGTATGAACCAATGTAATGAGGAGAGAGAAGATATGTTCAGTTGATGAGGTGCCAAATGAGATTGTAGGACACTTTTATTTATATGAGTCGATGAGGGTCAAAAGACATGTCTCTTGGGCTTCTTGAGCCTACATAATGATGTGACCAACCTTGACAATTTGCACATGTGTGGGATTCACTTCAAAAACACATTTCGCCTTGTCAAAATTTAGTGCTTTTTAGTTTGATTTTAGTTCTCTCGAAAAGAAGAATTCAATGTAATAATTATCTCCATCAAATGAGTTGTCCAAAGTATTTGGCCCTAATTGCAAATTTTAACACTCCCTCTCAACTAGGGAGAATCCCCCCTGCCAATATCTGATCATCAATCATCATACCATCCTATCATCATGAACCATCTCTACATCTTGTCTCAATTTTGTTGAAAACTAATATAGATAATGAAGAAGAATTGATCGAGAGTGAGTCATAAGACCTTGCCACTCTTCACTGACAAAGTCAGTGAACATAACTAGGGGCAGAACCCTAATCGAACTTGATCCCATATCAAGTTGTTGAAGATCATGCATCCTAGATAAAGGGAGTATGACAATACACGATGCGTCCATCTATAGCGTTATGGTCCCTATCCTTTTTTCCCAACTCATTGGCTAAATGAGAGGTACTTCCCAAGAGTCTCAGACTACATTGGTAGGATGAATGCTGGGGCATTCGCAAGAGAAGGTGATCCACTCATCCTTCTCATATGCCATAAGAGAAGGTGAACCACTCATCCTATGCATATATCAACATCTATACGGGAATGTGAATCACTCACCATATGCTCTCATATATCATCATGGGGTATCACAGGGGAAGGTGAGCCACTCACTCTGTACACAACGTACCTAGAGGGGAAGGTGAACCACTCACCCTATGGTCAGACATAACTCCATGAAGTACCCCAGGCCCCCAGGAGCTCCCAAAGCTCAATTTCTAACTCAAGCAGGACCCTCATAGGAGGGTCCTTCCATGACTCCAAGTCTCTCTCGAAAGGCTAAGAATTTGACCTTCCACAAGGGCTTTGTGAGGATGTCGATAATCTATTCATTAGTCCTGATGTGTCAGAGTGGTCATGGAACACGATATTCTCTAAAAGGAGAATCTCACTCTGGTAATCACAACAGATAATGATGGTATCTAACACGTGCTCAAATAGCTCACGGAAGAGGTTCCTCAACCAAAGCTTCACGAGAGGTCATATTAGCTGCAACGTATTTGGCCTCGGTGGTGCTTAGGGAAATTGATTTCTACTTCCTGCTCATCTAGGAAATCAAAGAATATCCCAATGAGAAGCAACATCCTAACATGATCTTTCTATCCACCACACTACTAACCCAATCAACATCATAATATCCATGTAGCCTCAAATTCCTGGCAATGTATCTCAGCCCACAGTTGATAGTGCCTTGAAGATATCGCAAGAGATTTTTGCAGCGACCCAATGCATGTGATGAGGATCAAACATAAATTGAATCAAAGTATTTATAGTGAAGCATATGTCCGGACAAGATTTTACCAAGAACATTAGGGCCCCCACAAGTTGTATTATTCAGAAGGGTTTTCCAATTCAGGCCTAACAGCACTTCCACATAGCTTCTTGAAGTTGAGTTCCATCACAGTAGTCACAGACTTGCATTCCATCATCCCACATCTCTCTAGCAGCTTCGTAATGTATTTTCCTTGAGAAAGGAAAATCTCTCCTGGCTTTTGCTAGACCTTCAAGACTATGAAGTAATGCATTAGTCCTAGGTCCTTCATCTCAAACTCAAAAGTCAAATCCCTCTTGCATCGATAAATAAGAGGGTCTGCATCGGTAAAAAAGAGATCATCAATGTAAAAGAACAAAATAAGAGGCATGTCCTTTTCAACCTTGAAGTATAGGTTGGGATTAGCATAGCTTCTTGTAAATCCCATCTTCATAACTTAGATATTAATTATTTCATACTAAGACCTATGGGCTTGATTTCAACCTATAGAGGGCTTTATTTAGATGAAAAACATGTATCCTTCTATCTTGTACTTCAAATCCCTAAGGTTGTTCCAAGTAGATTTCCTCCTTAAGTGAGTCATGAAAGAAAACAATTTTGGTGTCCATTTTATGTAGGATCCATCTTTTATTGGCGACGAAGCAATAATAGATCGGATAGTGATATATCAGGAAAATGGTGCAGATATTTTATCATATTCCACTCCTTCCTTTTGAGAGAAGCCATGAGCTATGAAATGGGCCTTGTATTTTTCAGCACTTCCATCATCTCCATGTTTAATTTTGTAAAGCCATTTTGAGGTGACCAGGAATTTGTCCTTAGGTCTAGAAACAATGTCCCATAAATAATTCTTCATGATTGTTTCATACTTGGTGCTTTACAGCTTCTTCAAATGTGCATTGTTCATCTTAAACAATAGTACTCATGGCAACCAAGTACCCTTGATGCCTATTCGACTTTTTACTTTCGCGAAATGTCCCTCTTGGAGCAGTACAGCTCTTAACATCTTTGAGAGTATCTTTGAGCCACAGTGGTCTTTCCGTGAGGTAGAGGAATCACTAGGAGGTGGATCAATAAGATCCATCGGTCCATCAACATTGGGAAAATACTCATCCGTCGGAGGTTCATCTTGCTTTTTGATAGAATCATCACCATCCTTGTTGAGGATATGAGATCTTTGACTTTATTGAGGGAAGTGTCTTCATCAAAGGTAACATATCGGTTTACTTCCACATCTCTTTGAACAATTACATAGATTCTATATGTCTTTGAGTTTTCATTGTATCCAATAAATATACTTTTCTTCCCATAAACTTCCAATTTATTCCTTTTCTCTTTAGGCACATGAAAGTATACTTGACAACCAAATGTTCTAAAATGAGAAACATCAATTTTATTACCAATGAAGACTTTCTTAGGTGTCTTGAAATCCAAAGCTTGATGTAGGCTCCTATTTTGAACATATACGATAGTGTTGGCAACGTCTCCACACAAGAATTTTGGTAGACCTTGATCATAGGTCATGGCACAAAAGGTTTCCATAATCATTTGATTCTTCCTTTTAGCAACACCATTCTTCTCAGGAGTGTATGGAACAATTGTCTCCCTCTTAATGCTAGCCTCTCTGCAAAAAGTCATTGAATTCATCTGATTCATATTCGGTTCCATTGTTGGTCCTTAATGTCTTGATCTTTTGATTTTCCGCCAATGCCCTGAAATAACGAAACCATTTGAACACTTCATCCTTCCTCTTCAAGAAATATATCCATGTCTTATGTGAGTAGTCATCCACAAATATTGCATAGTATATGTATCCTCCCAATGAGGTTATAGGTATGGCACCATATAGGTCAGAATGGACCAATTGAAGAATATTGGGTGTCTTTCTTTCACTGAAGGGAATGGTCCCATTGTATGTTTCCTAGTTGCACAACCCTGACAAAATCCTTCATGGTTCATATTGAATTTGGACATCCCTGTGACCATATTCATTACCCCAGGTAAGGCTTTATAATGTAAGTGGGAAAATTTCCCGTGCCATAATTCACATTGAAGAGAAGTATCACTCACCAAAGCCCCTAAAGGACTTCCAACAACCTGATAGAGACCATCAATCCTAAATCCAAGAGAAAATGCATCTTTAGGGTTTCTATGCCAAATATGTACCTTTCGATCAATGAAGGCTACCTTGAAGCCTTTTTATTCCATTGCAAAAATAAACACTAGGTTCTTCTTCAAATCGAACACATACAACACATATTGTAGATGAATGGATTGACCTTGATTCAAGTGAAGAGTGACAATACCTATCCCTTTCACGGGGTAGGTGGAATTATCTCCAAGTATGATCTTTAAATTAAATTTATTCTCAACTAATCTTGAGAGGGTCTCCTTGTATCTAGTGAAGTGATTTGAGGATCCTCTATCAATCACCCAATGATCCAAAGTATCCGGAGTAGAGGTAGTAGATAGAGAAAAAATAATATAAAACTCATCTTGATTTTCTACAACATTACTTTCATCATACCTGGCATTCCTTATCCTTTTGGGAGGTCGACCATTTCCATTTCAAATAACGAGAGAATTCCTCTTTCCTTTGTTGTTGAACCTATTATTCCTTTGATTTCCATTTCCTTTCAAATTTTTTCGTTGTTGTCATCATCCCTTGGAGGATTCTTCTTATGAGGACACTCTCTATCATAGTGACGAAACCTGTTGCAATTGTAGCACCTTCATTTTCTTCTTTGAATCCCTTCTTATATCCTTGACCATGTCTCCTTGGACCAACATCATTCTTTCTTTTTGCATGAGTGGAGAAGGAAGTAGGTTCATTTCCATTGGAGGACTTATCTCTCTCCATAATCCTCGTCTCCTCTTGAGTACATCTAGCCAATAACTCATCAAAACTAGGTATCTTGTCATTGTTGAGAATGGTGGTGGTAAATACATCCCATGGTCTTGAAAGACCTCCAAGTGCAATGAGAGTGAGATCCTTGTCAAAAATAACTTCTCCAATAGATAGTAGGTCATTCTTGATTTGAGTTATTCTCATAAAGTAGTTTTGGATAAATGAGAAGTCTTGAAAGACCTCCAAGTGTAATGAGAGTGAGCTCCTTGTCAAAAAATAACTTCTCCAATAGATAGTATGTCATTCTTGATTTGAGTTATTCTCATAAAGTAGGATTGGGTAAACTCCCATTTATGCATCTTTATATTCTTCAACCTGTTCTTAAGAAAGATAATTTGACTTGAATTCTTCACTTTGAACATCCCAACCAATGTATCTTATATTTCCTTAGAAGTTCCCAAATTAGAAATATAGGCAACCTAATTATTTTGAATGCAGTCAATTAAAAATTTCTTTCCTTTGACCTCACCTTTTCTATACTTCGTCTTAGCAGCAACTGATGCCTTTGGAGGAGGCTCCACCACTTTTCCATGCACATAGTCCAATACTTCATGCTCCTCTAAAGTCAAGTCCAAATTCATCTTCCATGCATGATAGTCATATCTGCCACTGAGCTTGTCCTTAGACTTGAAGTAATATGTAGATTCCATAGAGACTTGTTCAATAATCTTTGTCCAATAGATCTCTTAGTGATTTATTTTATCTCTTGCTTGGGATTTGTCTTCACCTGGGCTCTAATACCTTGTTAATTTTGGATAAAAATGGTATATTCTATGCTTGCAACAATTACTTCAATGTCCTTTTATTATCCCAATGATAATTTCTACTTAGCTTCCAATAGCAATTAGATAAACCATTAATCACATTGACAAGCCAAGATAAGAGAACACCAATATTTGGCTAATTCCAAGGAAACACCCAAATATAGGAAAAACCCTTTATCAAATATTCTTATTATAAATATCAAATGTTCAACAGAGAGAGAGAAAGATTATAATAATACAAAGTCAAATTCAAAATTGACTTGCTAAATCACTGCCCAAAACAACCCTGTCAAATCTCAAAATTTTCCCTCAGTCAACAGCAGTCAAATCAACCCTAACCAAAAAGCCAACAATACTCAAATTATTGTTAAACTTCTCCAAAATAGCTCAGTCAAAGGAGAGAGGAACTCAACCTCTTTTTATAGTCAAAGTCAACTCAAAACAATCCCAAAACAGTCAATCCAACTTGGTCAAAGTCTGCACTTCTTGTTATGGTCAACATTGAGTCATCCCTATGGTCAACATTGGTCAACTAACCCAAAAATCCTTGGTTTCCGTGCCAAATAGTGTGGCCTAACCAAATAGAAATATGCCCAAAATATCGAAGTAAAATTCAGCCTGGAAAGTTAAAGTCAATGTTAGTCTAAGTTGGAGACAACTTTAGATTTTCGACCCTGTCATTTTTTCCCTCCTCCTTTGAATGTGTGAGAGAAGCCTACAATTATTGAGTTGTACGAACCAATATAGTGAGGAGAGAGAAGATATGTTGAGTTGATGAGATGCCAAATGAGGTTGGAGGACACTCTTATTTATATGAGTTGATGAGGGTCAAAAGACATGTCTCTTAGGCTTCATGAGCCTAGAATATGATATGCCTAACCTTAACAATTTTCACAGGTGTGGGATTCACTTCGAAAACATATTTCACCTTGTCGAAATTTAGTGATCTTTAGATTGATTTTGGTCCTCTGGAAAAAGGGAATTCATTGCAATAATTATATCCATGAACTGAGTTGTCCAAAGTGGAATTTGGCCCTAGTTGCCATAATATATATATAATTATATATATATATAAATATATATATATAATATATATGATATATTATATAATGGTAAACCAACACAAGTAAATATATATGTTAAGAATATAGATATATTGATTAGATATAGTTGTTATATATATAGACATATATAATAGACCAACATGAAAAATAACAAATAGAATAATAATCGACCATTGGGTAGATTTATAGAAATGTAAATGTTTTGAGTGACAAACAACTTGATGTATGTGAATCTAAATTTCCATAAATGCAAAAAATTTCATAGTTCATAAATATTTACAATGGTTTAAAATTTAAAATAAATATGATTCGGTATCAAAATTATAGTTATAATACAAAATATAAATGGATATTATGTATCAATAATTTTTGTTAAGTAAAAAAAATTGTTCTGAGAAAAAGGGTTGAGAAAAACATTTTGTCACAAAATCCAACCTTTTGACCATGGTAGTAATTCTTAGGCTTGCAAAAGTTCTATTATAAAATAAAAATACAAAGCAAGAAAGTTGCAAAATACTCGAGTCTTCACTTTTGGGACATAGGCTTACAAGGCAGAGATCTAAATTTAACTAGAAATTGAACAATTTCTCTTTCAGATAAAAGACAAAATTTGATAAAATTTGTCATGGAGTAGTTGCCACAAAGGATAAACATTATTTTTTTCAAAGAATGGTCTTTACAGGAAACGAGAAATTACTTTGTGAATGAGAAGATTATACACACGTGTTTCATAGTTTGTGGCTAAATTACAACATTTGTTTTTAGCCATAGTAAATAAAACACTTTTTAACAATAGTAAATAGAACATGCCCAAATTGCACCAATTAAACAATTAAATACATTATTAACCATTGTCTTTAAACTGATATGACGCTGCAATATAATCAATACAACTTCTCCATGCAACGCAACACTTCTAACTCTACCTTACATATATACTCTCACTGCCAGTGAATTAAACAATTAAAAGAATTCATGTTAAAGTCATGGCCACCTTTTATTATTAAAAAGAAAACAATGACGTGAACAAAATAATAATTATAGAAACAAACAATGAAATGCCTTCATGAACATATAAATACCTGTAAATAGGAAAAAAATAATAGTTTCTGCAAACAAAACAAAATTATTTTATAAACAAAGATCTAATAGTGAAACTTAAATTGAGAGTTTAATATAGCTTACACTGCTGAATTATTTAGAATTAAAACATGAAACTTCAAATTGAAAGAAAGAAAAGAACATTTAGAAGGGTGAAGGGCATAATAATTGCAATTCACCCTACCATATAGTTGACAGAACCTCACCATTAAAAGTAATAAGAACTTTTAGAAAGACTAGAGCTATCTATATAGGTAAGCTAGCTACAACCTGATTAAAAAAAAAAAAAAAAAAAAAAAAAAAAAAAAAAAAAAAAAAAAAAAAAACGAAATGTAACAAAAATAGAAATTTTACGTGAGAAATCAACCACTTTGTTCCACAACTTCCTCTCCAACTCCAAAAAGGTGCGAGTATGCTCAAGCTCCAATGCCCTTACCAACTCATTGTGAACCATCTGGTTTTCCGCCCAACCATATCTAGGGAGAACTTCTCCCTCTAAAACCCTCGAGTTGTAAGACCTCACAAGCAGTACCAAAATACAATAGTAGAAATAGATATATAAGGCAAGCTAAGGAAGATAATTTTCACTTCCTCTAAATACCACTTAGGTTAACTAGGTATAGCTACTAAGTAATTTAGTTTAAAATATTAGATTCATTTTGGTAGCACCTAGCTACTCTCGAGATCCGCCCTCAAACCATGGGGATCTTTCTCTATTTATTGCCTTTGAGTGGGGTGACATATCACCCCTTTCATGAAAATTTAATGTATTTATAGCCTTTGAGTGAGGTGACATATCACCTCTTTCATGCAAAATTAATTTCTTTTTAAATTCAAATATTTCATATTTTCATCATGCCCCTCAGGCAGAAATCCCTCAATTTTCCTTAATTAGATAATGACAAATTATTTAATATTCATTGTCCCATGTGTCACTTTTAAATATTTTTCTATTTTATTTTTCATAAATAAATAATCTACCCTTTTATTAAAATAATATTAAAGTTAAGAGCACTTCCAAAGTGGGTGATTTTGAGATTTAATTAATTTACGGGTTAAATGAGGTTTCCATACTCAATTGATTCATGCCCGTGAGTGGTATTTTTCTTCCATAGAATAGGGATTCTACACCCCTATTGCATGTCTCTCTATGCCTTAGTAGATGTAGGACTTTGCACCCTAATCTACTCCAAAGATCCAAGATTCCATACCTTGAGCTTCCAAATATTTAAGACTTCGTGCCCTAATATTTATTATAGATCCAAGAATCCACATCTTGATATTTGGTGGATTGAGGACTCTGTTGGGCCTCAGTTTTGATCTTATTTTGCTTTGAGAAACTTACCTAGCTATCCATTTATCCTTCATTTTCACTTCATCCATTTCATTTTAATAAATATTTGGTGTCTAAACATGTATTTAACTTTAATTAATCAATTTCTAGAGTTTTTATTAAAGTTTGAGTTTAAGTGCAATTTTGGCAGTTTTAAGAAATTCCCGTAATCACTTCATGGTTGATATGGATGCAGGCCACTTCAGCACGAATGGGATGCATGAATAGGAGGCTTGGGAACTAGGACCAAGCTACCTATGCTTGGTTTCAGCAGAACAAGTTTTATTATGCCTTTTTGGAGCTAGTCAATCATGACTAGTCATCCAGAAATCCCATCTAAATAGGGTTGTTTTGGGATCCCCTGATATTAGTCATATTTCTTGGGATGAGGGAGTTGGATTCGACTTGGATAGGTGGATTAGGATAGATATGTTTGTTAGAGTGATTTCAGATCAGTTGGTTTCATGAACTCCTTATTTAAGAGCCACACTTTGATGGCTCAACACACTTGACATTTGATACTTTTATGCTGTAATATTTTTGGTTTGAAGACTTAAGTTGGAGACTTGTGTTACTTTCATTTTGCTGATCAATACATGGATGTTTGACTGATATAAAGCTTCTGATATCATCTTCATAAGTGTGCAAGGCAAGGGTGGAGGGCCCCCACACCAAGCTAAGTACACTTCCAAATTAGACTAGTTTTATTTCATTGCAAATCTGGTTGATAATAGCTTTAGATTCTCAAAGTCTTATTTCAGATTGCATCATGGTTATTGATTTCATTTGTTAATGGTTTATTCATCATCTAATTGAGTTGGCAAGCAAGTGCTCAAGTTGAGCATTCTCTCTATGAAATGGTGAAGTAGATTTAGTCTTTTATTTACATGCAAACAATTTGTTTCCATTTAGATTTA
>APFE031415013.1:284821-321527 GCA_000404065.3 Pinus taeda | reverse complement strand
GTGACACATGCTGGGCTGGCTGACCAAAGGAGACTTTGCTGGTTGAAGCATCCTGTTGACCGCCGAAACGAACACACACATTTTTCTTGTTTCTGATTTGTCTTCTGTAAGATCTGCTTATATGTTCTATCTGCATTTTGCTTAACTACTTGTATGATTGCTGTGAGAAAAGTGAAATTGCTCTTAGCATAGAACATCTACAAAACTTTACAATTACGAATGTTATGGGAAATGGAAGTATGATGAAAAATAGCAAGAATCAGATTATCAAATTAGTGTTTCATTTGTGTTCCTACTCTTAGAAAGTATTGCTTTGCTTCTCTATTAGAAAGGAATTGAAAATTGACTAAAGTTGTCATCCATACTCCACTTTTAACATTGAAAGGATAAATTCATCTTTAAATCAAGAAGAGAAGGATAACTAACCCTGCCATCAACATGAAGTACAAATCAAAGTGGTGCCAATTAAGTGTGATTCAAGGGCTTGGATGCACATATATTCCAATAATCATCAAAGCATCAACCGTAGTACACGAATAATATCAACTATCTAGCAATTACAACTTATAGCATTCCTATCAAATGAATAACCATGTAAGTACCCTCAAAGTGCCAGAATGAAACACAATGATGTATGCCCTCACAACAGTCAAAATCCACCACATAAGTCATACAAACAGGATGTAACAAGTCCTAACAATAATGTTGAGTCAGGCTTGTATTAGGTTCGCATAAGGTCTCAGATATCTCAGGGAATATTGCATTGTTTGCTCAGCCCAAAAACCCTCCAACTGTCTGCAAATACCCACTTTTATATGCAGAAACCAAATCAAAACCACCTTGCTTCCTAACAATGTTTGAAAGCTCATAAAGATCAACGATTTTTCCATCAAAAATAATGACTAGTAGGGCCTAGTTCGTGTATAGGGAAATTCTTTCAAGCATGTTGTTAACAGTTTATTGAATGACTCTCTTTGCTCACTGGCATAGGTAAGGTTTGGGCATGATTGTAACTCGGGACCAGATAGTGCAGCGAATGCCAATGGATCATTATAACTTGACTTGAAATCGTCATCTGTATTTGAAGGCCGATCGGAATCGTTCAAGATACTGACACCAATAAATTAGAGCGTTATAAAACGATCTAAAATCATTTCATCATCTTTTTTGATGAATTCACATCGAGCAGTTTTGGTATGATGCCAAGACTGAGCGCTTGTATATGTAAGGTCGTGGGTTCAAACCACGGTTCGCCCAAAAATTTAAAAGAAAAACATAAAACCCTCGTTTTTGCAGTCGCAGTACTAAAAGCCGAGCATTTGCAAAAAACTGAGGAGAAATAACATAAATCCAGGAGGAAATCCAAAAAAAAAATATCATCAAACGAATTTAAAAAAAAAAAACTTATGTCCGCGAAAAAGTTCCGCTACTATTTGATATATGTCATGAACCAGTATGCACCACACCTACGTAATAACCTCCATAGAAATACCTAATGATGACAGTCAAGGTATAACTCGAATAATTAATGGGCTAATTTAAGAGGAAAGGATCGCGGACATTTCTAGATTTTATTTAATCGAAGCTCTCCATTAATTTAAATCAAGAGTCCTCGACTTTTGAAAACGTGTCATTGGCACTGCGATGAAAATGCTGTAGAGAACTCCCACGCCCAGGGTTTAGAAAATGACGGTTCCATAGAGTAATAATCCGCTGGTAGGTTATATCACAATGAACCGTCAGATGTAAAATGGGCTGCTTTGATGAATATCACTGTAATTTAGTTAAATGCAAAGCTCATGAAGCCTGCTATTGTTGCATACCCACAAGCCAAACCGTGAATAAAATTCAACGACGATCCTGTGGTATAGTGGTAACACACAGCGCTTGTTAAACATGGGGTCTTAGATTCAAACCGCAAAAATGTAACCGTGAATTTCTTAAAAGTTTTTACGCAGCAGAATTTAACCACAAAATTTACACGAGTGTAGGGCCTGTGAGGTCGAAAGGGTTTGAACGACAGCTCTGATACCATCTGTAAGAACCGAAAACTGAAATACAGAAACAGTAAAGAATTTAAAGCAAGTATCTACCTGAACTGTTGTAGTTGATGATGCCTGCGGCTACTCTGCTCCTATTACCGAGAGACCAATTCCACCCAGCCAGACTGAGCAGAGCCTAGCTGCTCAATCCAGTAAGCTTCTCAATAGAAGCTAACTGTCCCCCGTGCCTAGAACCTCAAAACACTCAGAGCTCTTCCAATGGTTGGTTCTTCCTTCTAGTTTGTCCCCCTGGCTTTTCTCCTCCTCTTCTCCTGATCCCCCCCCCCCCCCCCGTTAAAAACTCTGTCTACCTCTATATGAAGCTCTCCTTGGCAGTGACCGCCCTGTTCACTAGCGATTCCACCGTTTTCTATCATGGTGACAGCGCTTCTTTGTGAACGTGAGTCACAACCTTTACAGGTGTTTTTACCTTAAAGTTTAGGTTTTATTTTAATTTAAATGTGATGGTCATATTTATTTTTAATATAAGTTCTATTTATATTTATTTTAATATAAGTTCTATTTATATTTATTTTAATATAAGTTCTATTTATATTTATTTTTTTTATAAAGCTTGATTTATATTTAATATAAAGTTTGATTTTGATATGAAGTTTATTCATATTTGATTTAATATAAAGTTTAGAACTTTATATTAGTTAATTATTTATATTATTACTTAACCTTTATTCTATTATATTAATATGATTTTTATCATTATACGGAAGCATATAATATATATATATTGTCCTCTTGATTCAACCATACATTACGTGATATTGACGAACGAGTAGAACTTCTTTTCCCAGAAGGGTCATGGTATTTAGTACTTATAATCAATTTAGTATAAAATACTAATGCGGTGTATGTGACACATGCATATGTAGCTATCATATGCATGTACCGTATACCTACTATTATGCTTGCGTTCTATGTATTTATAGATGGGTCTTTACATATAATAACTACATGTGGCTTCTTGACATGGTCAAGGAAGAGGGGCACCACACATTCAAAGCATTTTGTGCATTTTATGCATAGATCTCTACGTCTCGTCACTCCGAAGGGCCTTGACAAGTCAACTAAAAGAGAACTTTCATGCTAAAGACAACAAGTGGTATTTCTAGACCCTTCTCATAAAAAAAATGGAGAAAAGAAGGATCTAGGACTCTTTAAAGTTTTCCCAAAGATATTTTATTATAAAGGGAAGACTCTCTCATTTGGTAAATCATGAGTTCAAGTGGATAGAAATCATCCTTAGGATAAGGACATTGTTCTTGCAGGTTAAAGGGAGGAAAACCTTTGGTGAAGTACTTTGTCTTTTGCTGGGGTATAAACCACATTGATGCCTGCGCTGCCATCTCAAATTCTGCTGGTATATGTCTATTTTCATATCTGTTCATACATGTTTTGGTAGATTGTTTGATATTAGAGAAAGGTGTTTCAGAGAGGCATTAATGTCCTCTTTGATCCTTGATGTAATCATGACTGTTAATGAAGACTGAGGCTGCTATTCCTCTATTTGATAACTGTTGTTGTTCTCTTCCTATGTCAGTTGCATCATATGCTAGTTGGTTTGAGTTGGTGATGAAATGGTATTTTAATGAGCTTATCACACAGTTCCACGTATCATGATGGTTGATCTAATTGGTGATGTCTATGTAATAATGTATAACATAACCTACTGATTTCACCTTTGCATTGCAAGCTTCTTCACCAACCGGTGCTTTGTCTCCATTTCCCCAAAGGGCAAGGTACTCGGTCCTTCTTGTCTTTTCAATATTTTATCTAAAAAATCAAAACATAAACTACATTCTACAAATCTGATTTTATTGACAGCTTTGCAAAGACCAGATGTGTAGTCTTATTAGGGAATACCACCTTGTGCTATAGGAAAGTTGGCCTTGTGACAGTGGCTAAAACTTCCAAAAGATTTTGAAAATTGGCAGCCAAGGGATGAATTTCCTTGAATAACATCTCATTTCTGACTATTATAGAGTGACTTTCTAAAAATCTAAAGTCATTTATATCATTTTGAGCATGACTTTCCAAATATAGTAAGTCACATTGCTTCAATTGGTAACCAAGTAGATGGTGGAATGTCACTTTACTTATCCTTAATCAATCTTAATTGCTCAATTTTTATTTAATCATCTCTATTATTATTATCCATACGATACTATAATATTATTATCTAAATGGAAATGCATGTCACCTTTCCTACTTGGCACTCAATCATGCCACTTCGTACCTCTCCCTCTCCTTGATGGCACTCGTACCTCTCTCTCTTACTTAATGGATTCATTGCACTCCTCTTAGACTCTCTTATGCGCATTTAAGTCTCATCATAACATATTCCTCTTACACATTCTTCAATGCATATGTTACACTCTCTCCTTCAACGCATGCATACTCCTCTTTATGGCATGAGTTACAAAGCATTTTTACCTCCTCTCCCTAAATTGGCATATGTAACTCCCCCTCAAGGCATGCAAGTTACTCCTTTATGACTCGAACTCCTTGCTCCTCCTATATATATGTGTCTCATATCCTCTCTACTTGTGCACTGCGAAAGGAGAATTCGAACTTGTGGAAGAGAGAGTTGGAGGGATTAGAGAAGAAGTGAGAGAGAGAGAGAGAGAGAGTTGGAGAGTAAGAGTAGAACTCGGTGAGCCAAAGTGATTCAGTGTTTGCATCAATTGTTGCAACCAAACTTGTCCTTGCTACAACTATTTTCAGACTTGGGTGAACTTATTCTCTTCATATCTCATTGTATTATGTTTCTCTGCCGAACAATTGATTTCTAGTAGAAGAAGAATCTGGTTAAATTTTCCCCTTGTGGGTTTTTCCCTGGTCATTGTACCTAAATTCTTTGTCTCATTGTGTTCTTGGTTGTCTTCTTTTGATCTATATGGTTTATGTTTTATCTACAATTACTTAACTGATATTGCAGCTGGAAGAAGTTTCATTGTTTAAGTAATTGTTTCAGCATAGCACATTAAGTTTCAACAGATGCCCCAGAGTTTGTACCTCGGACAATTTAACTTGCCTTGAGTGCAGATCCAAGAAGTAATAGGGATGAAAAAAGTGTAGGCACAAGGAGATTCTGAGATAATAGATTGGATTCATGCACACTAGTCATATTCTACAAAATCTGATTTTATTGACAACTTTGCAAAGAGCGGATGTGTAGTCTTATTAGGGCATACCACCTTGTGCAAGAGGAAAGTTGGCCTTGTGACAATGGCTAAAACTTCCAAGAGATGTTGTTGAAAATTGGCAGCTAAGTGATGAATTTCCTTGAATAACATCTCATTTTTTACTATTCTAGAGTGACTCTCTAAAAATAGAAAGTCATTTATATCATTTCGAGCATGACTTTCCAAATATAGCAAATCACCTTGCTTCAATTGGTAATCAAGTAGATGATGGAACATCACTTAACTTATCATTAATCAATCTTAATTGCTCAATTTTTATTTAATCATCAATATTATTTTATCCATATGATACTATAATATTATTATCTAAATGGAAATGCATGTCACCTTTCCTACTTGGCACTCAATCATGCCAATATGTACCTCTCTCTCTCCTTGATGGCACTAGTACCTCTCTCTCTCACTTAATGGATTCATTGCACTCCTCTTAGACTCTCTTATGCGCATTAAAGTCTCATCATAAAATATGCATTCTTCAATGCATATACTACACTCTCTCCTTCAACGCATGTGTACTCCTTTTTATGGCATGAGTTGCAAGGCATGCATATCCTCGTTTATGGCATGAGTTACAAAGCATTTCTACCTCCTCTCCCTAAATTGGCATACGTAACTCCCCCTCAAGGCATGCGAGTTACTCCTCCTTTATGACTCGAACTCCTTGCTACTCCTATATATAGATGTAGTGTCTCATATCCTCCCTACTTGTGCATTGTGAAAGGAGAATTCGAACTTGTGGAAGAGAGAGTTGGAGAGATTAGAGAAGAAGTGAGAGAGAGAGGACTTAGAAAGTAAGAGTAGAACTCGATGAGATAAAGTGATTCAATGTTTGCATCAGTTGCTGCTACCAAAGTTGTTCTTGCTACAACTATTTCAGACTTGGGTGAACTTACTCATTCTCTTGATATCTCATTGTATTATGTTTCTCTGCTGAACAATTGATTTCTAGTAGAAGAAGAATCTGGTTAAATTTTGCCCTTGTGGGTTTTGCCCTGGTCTTTGTACCCAAATTCTCTATGTCTCATTGTGTTCTTCGTTGTCTTCTTTTGATCTATATGGTTTATGTTCTATCTACAATTGCTTAACTGATATTGCAATGGGAAGAAGTTTCATTGTTTAAGTAATTGTTTCAGCATAGCACATCAAGTTTCAACAGATGACCTAGAGTTTGTACCTCAGACAATTTAACTTGCCTTGTGTGTATATCCAAGAAGTAACAAGGATGACAAAAGTGTAGGCACAAGGAGATTCAGAGATAATAGATTGGCTTCATGCACACTAGTCATAGTCTATAAAATCTGATTTTATTGACAGCTTTGCAAAGAGCAGATGTGTAGTCTTATTAGGGAATACCACCTTGTGCTAGATGAAAGCTGGCCTTGTGACAATGGCTAAAGCTTCCAGGAGATGTTGTTGAAAATTGGTGGTTAAGGGATGAATTTCCTTGAATAACATCTCATTTCTAAATATTCTAGAGTGACTTTCTAAAAATAGAAAGTCATTTATATCATTTTGAGCATGACTTTCCAAATATAATAAATCACCTTGCTTCAATTGGTAATCAAGTAGATGATGGAACATCACTTAACTTATCCTTAATCAATCTTAATTGCTCAATTTTTATTTAATCATCAATATTATTATTATCCATATGATACTATAATATTATTATCTAAATGGAAATGCATGTCACCTTTCCTACTTGGCACTCAATCATGCAACTTCGTACCTCTCTCTCTCCTTGATGGCACTCGTACCTCTCTCTCTCTCACTTAATGCATTCATTGCACTCCTCTTAGACTCTCTTATGCGCATTAAAGTCTCATCATAAAATATTCCTCTTACACATTCTTCAATGCATATGTTACACTCTCTCCTTCAACGCATGCGTACTCCTCTTTATGGCATGAGTTACAAGGCATGCATACCCCTCCTTTATGGCATGAGTTACAAAGCATTTGTACCTCCTCTCCCTAACTTGGAATATGTAACTCCCCCTCAAGGCATGCGAGTTACTCCTCCTTTATGACTCGAACTCCTTGCTCCTATATATATGTGTCTCATATTCTCTCTACTTGTGCATTGTGAAAGGAGAATCCCAACTTGTGGAAGAGAGAGTTGGAGAGATTAGAGAAGAAGCGAGAGAGAGAAAAAGAGAGAGAGAGAGAGAGAGAGACTTGGAGAGTAAGAGTAGAACTCGGTGAGCCAAAGTGATTCAATGTTTGCATCAGTTGCTGCT
Source organism: Pinus taeda (assembly GCA_000404065.3). Lineage (NCBI taxonomy): Eukaryota > Viridiplantae > Streptophyta > Pinopsida > Pinales > Pinaceae > Pinus > Pinus taeda. Next base: position 314,025 of record APFE031415013.1, on the reverse strand, counting down.
ACCAAATTTGTTCTTGCTACAACTATTTCAGACTTGGGTGAACTTACTCATTCTCTTGATATCTCATTGTATTATGTTTCTCCACTGAACAATTGATTTCTAGTAGAAGAAGAATCTGGTTAAATTTTCCCCTTGTGGGTTTAGCCCTGGTCATTGTACCTAAATTCTCTATGTCTCATTGTGTTCTTGGCTTACTTCTTTTGATCTATATGGTTTATGTTCTATCTTCAATTGCTTAACTCATATTGCAGCTGGAAGAAGTCTCATTGTTTAAGTAATTGTTTCAGCATAGCACATCAAGTTTCAACAGATGCCCCAGAGTTTGTACCTCAGGCAATTTAACTTGCCTTGTGTGCAGATCCAAGAAGTAACAGGGATGACAAAAGTGTAGGCACAAGGAGATTCAGAGATAATAGATTGGCTTCATGCACACTAGTCATATTCTACAAAATCTGATTTTATTGACAGCTTTGCAAAGAGCAAATGTGTAGTCTTATTAGGGAATATCACCTTGTGCTAGAGGAAATTATGACAGTGGCTAAAACTTCCAAGAAATGTTGTTGAAAATTGGCAACTAAGGGATGAATTTCCTTGAATAACATCTCATTTATGACTATTCTAAAGTGACTTTCTAAAAATAGAAAGTCATTTATATCATTTCGAGCATGACTTTCCAAATATAGTAAATCATCTTGCTTCAACTGGTAATCAAGTAGATGATGGAATATCACTTAACTTATCCTTAATCAATCTTAATTGCTCAATTTATATTTAATCATCAATATTATTATTATTCATATGATACTATAATATTATTATCTAAATGGAAATGCATGTCACCTTTCCTACTTGGCACTCAATCATGCCACTCCGTATCTCTCTCTCTCCTTGATGACACTTGTACCTCTCTCTCTCACTTAATGGATTCATTGCACTCCTCTTAGACTCTCTTATGCGCATTAATGTCTCATCATAAAATATTCCTCTTACACATTATTCAATGCATATGTTACACTCTCTCCTTCAACGCATGCGTACTCCTCTTTATGGCATGAGTTACAAGGCATGCATACCCCTCCTTTATGGCATGAGTTATAAAGCATTTGTACCTCCTCCCCCTCAAGGCAATGCGAGTTACTCCTCCTTTATGACTCGAACTCCTTGCTCCTCCTATATATATGTGTCTCATATCCTCTCTACTTGTGCATTGTGAAAGGAGAATTCGAACTTGTGGAAGAGAGAGTTGGAGGGATTAGAGAAGAAGTGAGAGAGAGAGAGAGAGACCTGGAGAGTAAGAGTAGAACTCGGTGAGCCAAAGTGATTCAGCGTTTGTATCAGTTGCTGCTATCAAAGTTGTTCTTGCTACAACTATTTCAGACTTGGGTGAACTTACTCATTCTCTTGATATCTTATTGTGTTTTGTTTCTCCGCTGAACAATTGATTTCTAGTAGAAGAAGAATCTGATTAAATTTTCCCCTTGTGTGTTTTGCCCCAGTCATTGTACCTAAATTCTTTGTGTTTCATTGTGTTCTTGGCTATCTTCTTTTGATCTATATGGTTTATGTTCTATCTACAATTGCTTAACCGATATTGCAGCTGGAAGAAGTTTCGTTGGTTAGGTAATTGTTTCAGCATAGCACATCAAGTTTTAACAGATGCGCCAGAGTTTGTACCTCGGACAATTTAACTTGCCTTGTGTGCAGATCCAAGAAGTAACAGGGATGACAAAAGTGTAGGCACAAGGAGATTCAGAGATAATAAATTGGCTTCATGTACACTAGTCATATTCAATTGGGTGGAAGTCTGAGGGCCAAAGAACATGGATCGTGAACATTTCTCCTGGTACGATAGACTTGAAGTCTTAGCACATAACATAGATACCCAACAAGGTGCCTGACAGAATTGCTAACCAACCCCTCTATTACAAAATTGACAACTTGAGAATCTTCAAGTTGGGTAGAATTAAGGACTGGGCCTAGTAGGACAAAAACCTTTTCTATCACATATAAAATAGAGGCATTGTATCTACCTAAGAAAGGTGGCCATGGGGGTCATCCATTGTAGTTTTAATTTGTATAGTAAGGGGTCTCTTCACTATGGGACGTGGACCCTCAATCCCCACAATCAAATCCTTAATGTCTGAGCGTGAGAAGCTGAAGGATTATTTCATATGGAACAGTACATGTTTCTTTCTTGGTCTCTAGTAAACATATATTTTAACGTGCTGCATTTTTATATAGGTGATTCAGATTAATCAGTAAGCAGCACTGTGAATCAAAATCAAAACATGGAGAAGATAAAAGTTTTGCTTTATAAGATTGACAATAATACATCTGAATATACACAAACAATGAATAGGTTGAAAGTCAAATTTCAAGCCTTAATGAACTAGCATAATACAAATATCAAGCTTTGTCGATGCATCTTTAAGCAAGACCACCTATTAATTTCACAACCCAGTTAGCTATATCTTGACTTCTCAACAAGCTTCAGTGCACATAATGTGTGGTCTAGTTTCAGTGATGGAACAAATTTAAACATAAAGGTTTAACACCCTTATTTTCACAATCTGTATATTCTTCTCACACACGGCACTCATGCATTTGTATGTCTTTCATATGGTTTGAGGGCTAAATTTAGAAATTCATATTTAAGCCTTACTAGCATGTCCCAACCTCAAACCCTTATCAGTGTTCAGTGTGAAGCCATATTTCTCTGCATGCTTAAATTTAACTTAATTAAGCAGACACATGCACATTGGTTTTGCAACTTGTTCACTCTGTAGAAGCACCATTCAGCAAATAGCAAATATCCAACATTTTAATCATGAAAGAAAATATAGAGTTTAAAAGAATCTTTTGGCGATGTGCACATTGGTTCTGCAACTTGTTCACTCTGTAGAAGCATCATTCAGCAAACAGCAAATATACAACATTTTAAACATGAAAGAAAATATAGAATTCAAAATCATCTTTTGGCGATGGGAAATCCCAATAACGTACAAATTAAGAGGGCCATACATTATCATCAATGTATTTTTTCAAGTAATTCATCTGCTTTTATCAACCATGCATTCCAGGCATCTAGATTAAATAGAACAAAGTGCACCTGCAATTATATATGAATAATCAGTATGTACAGCTATACATGCACATACCAAAAAAAGAGGCCTGAAATATTCAGATTGCAGTGTAAGAAAGATTAGAGAATGTTCATGTTAGTTTCATGAAAAAAGCTTCCATTGCAGGAAGAAGGGAGCAAAGTACATAATACATAGAAGTTATTCATCAAGTATTTGCCTAGTTTTGAAATAAGTCATCCATCTTGATCTTAACAATGAAAATTAAACTAAGATATGATGGCTGCAGCTTATGTGGTTGCCTTCTGAGGAGTTGGGGGTACAACTGTCCCTCAGTAGGCCACTAATCTGTAGCTCCTATAAGTCTAGACAGACATTTTGGCAAAGGTTGAGCTTTGGGGAGTTGCGTCTATAACCGACTTGTTACCCCTCATGTGAGCAGGGCTACATATGAACACTTTGCAGTATTTATCACCGCCATTGTAAGCCCAAGGTCACAAGTAAAAAGTGATGTAAGAACCATGTGAGGCCCTATATTAGTATCCTAGACTTGCATCTTTTGGGTTTGTATTTTGTTGTCTTGGTCAGACCATGGTTGGTCCCTTGAAGTTTCATTTTGGGTTACTCTCGTCCTATACAAGATTGGAGGGCCTCAAGTGAACTCCCTTGAGGAATCATGTTTTTATGAGAGCCTGCATTTGTAGGGCTGATCACCCACCCTTGCTCTCAATGGCTAAGATATAATCTTAACCATTTGATCTTAGGTCAGGTATCTCTTCACTATGAGAGAACAAAAAGGAAACTCAAGGAGGAATTTGGCACCATTTTGCATGCTTTCTTCATGAGATTTGGAGAAGAGGAGAAAAAGAGGCTGAGAGAGCTAATACAGCAGAAGGGAAAATTACAACAGGAGGACAGCAAAGTACAACAGCTACAGGCATGAATTCCAAGGCAGGCTGAGCATGAATTTTGAGGAGATCAGTGCCAAAAATTGAGGGGTCCGTCAGACATTTATTGCAGGTTGTCAGGGCATGATTTTCTGAGCAGCATGGGCTGAAAATCTAAGGGCTGTCAGAGATTAATTGCTGACAAGAGCACTCTTTTCGAGGGTGTCGGGCTCAGGTTTCAAGGAGAATGATAACACAGAAATCAAGACTGTCAAATGTGTCAGAAACATCACATAAATCAAGGAGTTGGACACATATTTCTGAGCAATGTCAGGTAGCATGAATTTCTAGGAACTGACAGAGCATTTAATGGGCACGAATTTCTGAGCATGGAGGGCATAGGAATTGAGGTTGTCAATCAAGGAATTCAAGGAGTTGCTACAGAAAATTCTCCAAGAAAATTTTGGGCATGAATTTCAAGGGAGCTAGATTGAATTAATTGTTGTTATTAACTACTGAAAATTTCTCTGGTAGAAATAAATTTCTCTCTCACTGGTTTTCCCTCTGGGATTTTTCCAAGGACATTTGACCCAAATTCCTTGTATCAAAATTATATTTTTCTCAGCAAAACTGAAGAGTAGAGTAGGCTCATGTTTTGCTTGTTTGAAAAATATTCATGTTTATGACAGAAGCATAAAACATGTGGGTTGGGCACTAAACTTGATGTGAGTTCACAAAACCTCAAACTGGGTTGGGTCTAGACACCAATTTTCTACATGGTATCAGAGCCAAGTGGACAGATCTGAGATTTTGTGTTGGGTTGTTAAGGTCAATGGCTACAAGTTTGAGGGTTGAGGACAGGCTGAATGGGAATGATAATTTTAGCCCATGGAAGGAGAAGTTTGTATTGGTGCTTCATGAGTTTAAGCTATGGGAGATTGTCAAGAATTGAATAGTACCTTCCACTGATCCAATAGTACTAGTTTATTTTAACAAGAGGAATGTTAAGGCCAAGAGACTCCTTGTAGATGCTATCAAATGCCACTAATGAGAACAAGAAAATGGTGTTGCAAGAAAAACTAAGGAAAATCACGATGACCAAAACTGACATAGTTTCCTCATACCTCACCGAGATCACTCAAGAGAGAGATGAGTTGGCAGTGGTTGATTTTAACAAGAGGAATGTTAAGGCCAAGAGACTCCTTCTAGATGCTATCAAAGACCACTAACGAGAACAAAAAAATGGTGTTGCGGGAAGATGAGGAGAATCTTACTCTTGCGACAAAGGACAAGAAGTCCAAGAAGGGTGCCACAAGTGGTACCAATAAAAAGGGTAAACAAAAGGAGAAGGATAAGGACATGAGCAAAGTGAGATGCTTTGCTTGTCAGAAGATAGGACACTATGCTATTATGTGTCCTAATAAGAAGAAGGGTGTTGCCTAATAAGAAGAAGAAGGGTGTTGCAGCGTCCACTGAAGTGGATGAGTTTTCCACCAAGTTCTACAACGAGTTTTTCTTGGTGGTTAGTCTTGCCACAAGTGTTACTTTCTCCAACATATGGTACATAGACAGTGGAGCTTCACGCCATATGACAAGTGTTAGGAAGCACTTTATAGGTTTTACTAAGAGGGACTTAGATCTGGAGGTGGTGTTTGGTGATGAATCATGTTTGGTGATTTGAGATGCATCAGATGTGCTCTAGCCACGAAAATTGGTGGAGAGGCTAAAGCACATGAGATCTCCAAGACCCGGAAATGGTTTGGGCAGATTCTAACCGGTTTGAGAGATATTAAAATAATTAATATTTTTAATGGAGTTCCTAAGTGTAAACTTAGGGAAAATAAAATATTAATGTGAATTCATATAAAACGGAGTTAGAATGGTCCAAAAGTCATGGATCACGTCAGATCTAATCTTAGCCGTTGATTAGGGACTTAATCTCGGCCGTTGAATTGTCAACGAAAAAAGTATAAGAGGAGGCTTGAGGGTCACTTGGAGAACACACCGAGTTGATCAAGAATTTGATTTTCTGGGGCAAGGCTTGCTGACAAAATCGAAGGAGTGACCAGAGTTGCAGCTGAGGGGCAGTGAATGCAGTAGCAGAGAGGCAGAGATGGTACCAGGAGCATCAGCGCAGACACTGAGAGAGTGTTGACGCAAAGCCAGCTAGAGGCCATGCAGAAGCAGCCAGAGGCCACGCAGAGGCAACCAGGAGCTGCACAGAGCCTAAGGAGGACCAGCCTGGGAAACGAAGAGGCTCCAGAGGCTGACGCAAAGCCCAGAGACGCTGACGTTTGGCAAACGTTGGGCCAGAGAGGCTGACGCAGACCCTAGAGGTTGACGCTGGGAGATTTCGTGGGGCAAATTGGGGCTGATATCTGTCTCCGACTAAGGTACTACTGCCGAGGGCATTCTCAGTTGGGTGAGCTATTTCTGACACCCAGATTGTATTCTGAAACTACTTAATAAAAAAACCCTTAGATAGTTGCACCGGTTTTCCCAGATTAGGTTTTTCCGGGGACATTAGTCCAAAAATAATGGTGTCACTTGTGTGCTTGTTTTTCCTTCAATTGATGATCTGTATGCATTGAGACTGTACTTGTATTTATTTTCAGTATTTACATGGTAAATAACTTGTTAATTAACAAAACAAGTAGGAAGAAATAAATCAGAAAGTACAAGAAGGATTTCTAACAGTTAGACTTGGAAATTCCAACATGGTATCGGAGCATAGTTGCAGATCACAAGATAACTAAGGGCATCAGCCGAGCAGAGTAGCAGCAGCAGAAACAGTTGTCCTGAGTGACAGAAGTTGTTCCTAGCGAAAAAGCAGCAAGGAAGGGGTGATGCAGTGCCTGTGTCATCAATTCGAGTCGGGAAAAGGATCGGCGCAGCGGCAAAGAGGAGCAAGCCTGACCTACACAGTGCCTGGTCACCTTTCTTAGTTAGGAAGGATTGACGCCCGTGGCTAGGAGGTGTGGATTTTGCTAGTGCCGGGATTGCATAGAGCCTAAAGGCTCTAACCTTCAGTTTGTTGGGGCATAGGAGGTTGTGGGTAAGCTGCAGAGTGAAGTTGGTGGGGTATTGTAGTCAGAACAGTACCTAATAGGGCAAGACCAAGGAGGAGGGAGTTGCTACCGAGGATTTCTAGCCAAGAAATCTGGATTAGTGGTGCAGCTGCACTAACAATCGGAGTGGGTGCATATCAATAATGGCAAAGGGGTTTCCAGGAGGGAAATCGAGACTCAGAGGGAGTTACACCGAGAACTTCCGAGAGGGAAGTAGAGAGACTTGGAAGAGTCGAAAGAGGAGCAGCGAAATGGTAGTGAATGGGGTAAGAGATCAAGACAAACTGGACGGAGCCTCAAACTTCATAGTCTGGAAGGCCAGGATCTTGTCAGCTCTAGACAGGAATCGTCTCAAGCACTTCGCCTTGAACACTATAGTGGTCCCAGTTGACCCGACTGAGAACGAAAAGTACGAGGCAATAGCGAGGGCCAAGAGCATCATCCTTGACGAGGTCAAGGACCATGTAATACCACATATTGCCAAAAAGGACACGGCAAATGCGATGTGGGAGGCCCCGACGATTGTATCAGCATACTTCTATGCAGAGGAAGATGCTACTAGACAATCAGCTGCGATCATACCAGATGCAGAAGGGAGAACAGATAGACACCTTCCTCGGTCGATTGAAGGAGATCCGGGATCAGCTAACTTCCATAGGGGCCATGCCGGATGAGGAGATGTTGGTGAGGACCGCATTGAACGCAGTCTCAGAGGATTGGGAGGTATTTGTCCAGAGCATACTAGGCAGGTCGACCCTTCCAAATTGGGAGGAATTGTGGGTGGCTCTTCGTCAAGAAGAGACCAGAAGGCTAACCAAGGTGGGAAGCAGCGGCAAGGGGGTCAGAATCAAGGAGGAGGAAGAGGAGGATGTTGCCCTAGCATCTGAGGGAAAGTAGGAGAAACGGAAGAAGAAGGTCCTCTCCAAGGTCAAATGCTTCCACTGTGGGGAACTGGGTCACTATGTGAGTCAATGTCCGAGGAAGAAGAGCAAGGGAGAGGCTTCTGGGACCAAGACTGCGCCAGCAAGGGCGGAGAAAGAAGTGGAGACAGATGATGACTGTGCCGTGAGTGCTCATGCGCCACTTGAGAGGAAGTGAGGAGACATCGAGTTGTAGTCAGACGGACTACAGATGATGAGGGGCAGGATCCCCGAGGTACCCAACCTCTGGGATTATTCCTTGCTACGAGAGCCCCAAAGAGAAGTAGCAGGACTGGCGGATGTCGGTAGAGACGGATGCCGATGGAGCAATAGAGGGAGCTAAAATGCAGGAGTCCCAAGACAAAGTGAGGCAGCAATACGAGATGCATAGAGTTGTTGCAGCAGCGCAGAGGTCAGAGAGGGAGCACTCGTCAGTGACAGAGGAAGCTTCAGCATCAAGAGTGTTTCTAGCCTGATAGAGATGTCAGAGTCGAGAGATCAGTTACTTACTTCTCAGTAACTGAGTTGCAATGCAGCAGTTAACAGTGGCAGTGATATGGGTAGCACGATGCAACATGATGAGAGGGGTTGCAGTGGAGATGCAGCAGTGGTAGTGGCACGGGCATGGGCAGCAACACGGATGTAGAGGGAGCTACCGTACAAATGCAACAGTGCCAGTGGCAGGGCCATGGGTAGCAGTACATGATGTAGCAGTGCAGAGGATGTTGGGCAGCAGGCCTAGCATCAGCACAGGGACTGATGTCAGATGATCAGGGTGATGCTCAGTGAGGACTATTACTAGAGCACAGTCCTCGCTAAGAGGAAGTGTTGATTGGGGGTAGCATCGGATGTGCTCTACCCACGAAAATTGGTGGAGAGGCTAAAGTACATGAGATCTCCAAGACCCAGAAATGGTTTGGGCAGATTCTAACCGGTTTGGGAGATATTAAAATAATTAATATTTTTAATGGAGTTCCTAAGCCTAAACTTAGGGAAAATAAAATATTAATGTGAATTAATATAAAACTGAGTTAGAATGGTCCAAAAGTCATGGATCAAACCAGATCTAATCTTAGTCGTTGATTAGGGACTTAATCTCGGTCATTGAATTGTCAACAAGAAAAGTATAAGAGGAGGCTTGAGGGTTACTTGGAGAACATACCGAGTTGATCAAGAATTCGATTTTCTGGGGCAGGGCTTGCTGAGGAAATCAAAGGAGTGATCAAAGTTGCAGTTGAGGGGCAGTGAATGCAATAGCAGAGAGGTAGAGATAGTACCAGGAGCATCAACGCAGAAGCCAGGAGAGGGTTGACGCAGAGCCAGCTAGAGGCCATGCAAAAGTAGCCAGAGGCCACGCAGAGGCATCCAGGACAGTGTGGGAGATGCAGAGGCTCCAGAGGCTAACACAAAGCCCAAAGAGGCTAATGTTGGGCCAGAGAGGCTAACGTTGGGCCAGAGAGGTTGACGCAGACCCTAGAGGTTGACACTGGGAGATTTTGTGGGCCAGATTAGGGTTGATATATGTCTCTGACTGAGATGTACTACTGCCGAGGGCATTCTCTATTGGGTGAGACATTTTTGGCACCCAGATTGTATTATGAAATTGCTTAATAATAAAACCCTCAGATAGCTGCACTAGTAATCCTGCATTGGGTTTTTCCGAGGACATTAGTCCAAAAATAACGGTGTCACTTGTGTGCTTGTTTTTCCTTCAGTTGATGATCTGTATGTGTTGAGACTGTACTTGTATTTATTTTCAGTATTTACATGGTAAATAACTTGTTAATTAACAGAACAAGTAGGAAGAAATAAATCAGAAAGTATAGGAAGGATTTCTAACAGTTAGACTTAGAAATTCCAACACTGTTGACCACACTTTGTCAATAGTCCAAGAAGCAGAGTACATACTACAAAGCAACAGACAAATTTTTTTAAGGATCATTATCATCATTCAGCTTCCAATTTCATCATTATAAGCCCAAATTCTGCAAGTTTAATGTAAATGATTCTAGTATGACTATTAAGCCATGTAACAACACTTAGGTAAGCCTCTAATTTTTGTTAAAGGATTTCATCCTAGGGAATTTTTTAACCTCCACGAATTATGTGTTTGTAAATACAAATAATCAACAGAGTTTTTCTCCCAGCTATAACCCCAAAGCTAGGGTGGAATTTATTGACACAGTCTTAGGTGAGTCCTAGAGTTTATCGAGTCTATGTATTTTTCATACTAAATCATATTTTGTCACAAAATTGGGTAATGTCTTGAGGATCTATGTCTAAATGTGTATTTCCCCTTCTAAGGGTTGAATTAAATTGTAATATCTTGAAAGAATATTTTAGTGCATGGTTACTCATAGTTAGACACCATGGTTAAAATATTTGAGGGTGGAAAAAATAATTAATCCCCTCTAGTCATTTATGCCCATTCCAGTGAAGGAATGTAACCAAGCTTCCTCTTAATCAAGGACTTGACCAAGCTCCCTCTTGACCAGGGACTTGCTTCCAGCAGCTCTTTAGGTGGAGATCATAGGACAACCAATTGCTTGAAGAGCTCCTCCTTTCGATATCATGAACTCCTTTTTCTTTATTCAAGAGTCTTCATCCTTTTGGGACTTCTTCGTAAGGCACCGACCATCCATCACCTTCATTCATGAATCACGTCAATCATGTCATCCTTTCTTTCATTGGAAGTGATCCATTAGTCCATATCTAGTCTTTCCTTCATACCTCGCTACCTTCTTCGCATCATGTTTCCTTCAGGATCTTTCATCCTACCACATGAGTGTCAATTGTAGATGACATCTACAGCGCTTCCTTTGGTAGCCCTGCATTAGCCCATCCAGATATTGTTCAAAAATAGAAAATGAACATTAAATCAAAAATACCTTTGTGACGGTCTTTCATAATGACATCTCCTAGTTTGCATCAACATCCTGCATATATATTGACACATCTCCAAAAGATATACAATGTCAAGAGTCTCTTTATTTTTTAGACTTTATCAGGATCTTCATACCTTTCCCATGGAGATATCATAGTCAAATATTCTAGTCCTTCGATGTTGGTTACCTTCTCCATAGTTGCATTTTTTCATGATCTCTTCCTTTCTTTATTCACATACTTCCTCCCAAGAACTTCCAATCATAATTTGTTCGACTTTGTCAACCACCTCATATTTCATATGAGGACATATTATGTTGATTTCACATGAAGAGATCCTTTCTTTTGATCATGCTCTTGAGGTAAAGCACGTATTCATGATATCTGCAACCATATGACATGACTCTATTTTATCAAGTACAAGCATACATGCCTCATCTCTTTCTTTTGGTTGTCTAGACTTCCTTCGACAGCTTCCTTGATTGAAATAACTTCAATCCCTTGACCTGCTTCACTTCTTTTGACATCATACCATCATCCCATGAATCCCATACAAGTTAGAATTCCTGGCAAGACACTTGTTTCTTCTAGAAGATGAACATTCCAACGGAGGATCTTGAACATTCTCATCCTGCAAATGCTCCTTTTGAATGATGTATAATGAGCTCTATACTAGATGACTTTCTTTTTTGCATAAGTACTACTTATGCTTCGAATGAGGTTACCAAGAGCTACATCCTTCTATAGGTGATAGCCATAGACTTCTATTTCAGCTATCTTTCATGCTTCTTTATGATGATATCACGAGCTCTTGCTTTCAATGGTATTCTTCTATGATGCCATCTCCTAACATAATGCATCCTATCACGCTTCTAATGATTCCTACCATGACAGTTAGTTTACAACATAAAACTTGAAACAGAAAATTCAAAAGAACTAGGTGAGGAAAACTATCTCAATCATAATAGATATCTTTTACTTCCTCCTTGGATTTCTTCTTTTCAACTTCTTCAACTTCTTCAGTGATATGGGCTTCTTCCTTTCCTCTTTTGTTGTTGTCCTCCTTGAGATCTGGACAATCTCTCTTGTAGTGCCCATATTCATGACAATCATAGCATTGAACCTTCGACATGTTCTTCTTTTTCTAAGGACCAAGCTTCCCAAACTTCCCTTTTCTTCTAGCCATGGCAACAAATGCTTGAGCTTGCTTGCTTGATCCTACATCAATTTTTTCCTTGAGCCTGGTTTCTTCGATTTTGCACAATGACCATAGTTCATTGAATGGAGCAGCTTCCATATTCCCATAGACGCGTGATGTGAAGTTGCCCTATTCCTCTGGTAGTGCATTGAGCATTATGGTAGTCATTTCCTTGTCAGACATTATTTCTCCCAACTCTTGGAGTTGGCCTCTTATTTCTGACACCCTCATAAAGTATGAGGCTATTCCTTCTTCTTTTGATATCTTCATCCTCTAGAGTTTGAGCTATTGAAGAATCTAGGGCAAGCACAGTTAGGTTGATTTTTCTTATACATGATAACAATTTGTGAAGTGTTGATGCATTTTTATCTTAGCTTGATGTTACTTCATTATTAACATATGTGAGTTAGCTTCATCAAACTGCTAATAAAACAAAAAGAGGCAAGAACACAAGTGATTGGCTTTCTGCCAGGGCCAAAACCTCTCCCTCTTGGAGAGGAAAACCCATGCATAAATTCTTCTTATAGAGATTCCATTGACGAATACCAAGACCAAGACCCTTGACACAATCTGCCTCCCTAAGACCAAGACATCAATCCTCTTTCTAAACATTGTTGAGATCATCATCATCACTATTGCTTACACTAATGTCATCATATAGTTACACTACTGCTGCACTTTTAACTGAGATCATCTTTGTTGCTTTCTTCGCTAGGACCATAGTTGTTGTATCTTCATTGAATCACCATTGCTGCAACATGGAGGCCTTCACAATAGTATCACTGATATCAGTTGCTAATGCATCTCTTGCTGCACTGAGATCATTAAGACAATGAGATCACTGATATACAAAATCATGATCTACAGCTACTGTGATTATGGTTATATCAGGATCAAGACTGTGATCCTTGTAGCACGTCAAGTTTGCATCATAATAAATCCAACAGCTACTGTATGTCGAGGATCTCTGTTATTATGGAAACTCCTTCCATGGTTCTGCCGAGATAATATAGATCTTCTTCATACAACCCTAACCAATGCAATACACCATGTTGAGGCTGCTACAGGTATATCATAGTGAAGACAGTAGTAGATCACGCGCTGCGTTATCTGCTCTATCCATCTGAGGGCATCATCTTTATCACAGGTATGCCGAGAGGAGGCTATCTAGGTTCTACTGCTACTTATACCCATCCGAGGCAGCTGAACCCTAGATCTATACCACAGAAAAATGCGGCTTCCTTTTCTTTATGACTGCGGCTCCATGCCTGGACTGTGGCTTCACAAGACAGCGGTTCCTCTTCCTCTATGCGAGATTTCAGAACCATCCGAATTTTTGTTCATGTATTTTTCATTGACCCTTCATGGGTATATATAGTGGTGAGTGTTTCATATATGAGCTGGCGTGATTCCAGAACCGAAGTGACTCTTGTTTCAAGCCGACATTAAATATATTTATATATTCAATTTACTTTTGAGCCGACATGAAGATCCTTAGATGTTTTTCTTCTAGACTTCGGTAGGCTTGCTTTTGAGGCATTGATCTTGGTCTTGGAGGGTTGCTACACTAGTTGAAGACTTGTATACATTTACATGGACTCATGACATGATTCTTTGACATAGAAATAAATCCAAAAGACATCAAGAAGAAGTCTTTTACCTAGAGTCACTTCTTGCTCATGAAACCCATGTAGCAAGAATACAAAAATAAAAATAAAAAATTCCTTTTATTACATTAAATACAAAGATCATGTCATCATGAAGACCGAACCTACTTACACTTTCTTCAACACTCCCTCTTAACTAGGGAGGTATTCATAATGGTGCTTGGTCATTCTCAATCTAAAGAATTTCTCATAAGAAGAATCAGATTTGCAATCCATCTGTTATAGCATCATTTCAACCAACATTGTTTCCATTTAGCAAGGCCTTGACTAATAGCTCTATCTCTCACTTAAATCAGAGCACACAATGTTGGTGAGACCATTGACTGATAGACACGCATCATCATTGTCTCTCTTAGGGTCATACCCACCTAGGTGTTCTCCGAGTATGCCCTACAAGGGCTATTCTCATCTTGTGTTCCCAACCCTCAAGAATATCGGTCCTCTTGCCCACTCTTGCCTTGGATGCCCTACCACATCCTCAAAGAGTGTCAGATGCTAGATGATTACACAATTCTCCATTCTTTCTTCCACACTGAAGACAAGAATGTCATGTCTAACTCTCCCTCTTAACCAGGGATGAGTTTCATGTTTCTATTTTCTCAGAAACTTGCTCGAGTTCCTTTGCTCATAGGAACTTCCCAGAGCTCCCTCTTACCCAGGGACTCTATCATCAGTGCTTTATAGGGTCTTCTAGTTAACTGACGATCCAAGTCTTCGATGTCATCAATTTCTTCACCTGTAGGGTTCAGCCATCCATCACTTTCCTTCGTCATGTCATTCCTTTGTTCCAAGAAAGTATCCTCCTTGGCTTTACATCTGGGGCTTCCTTCACAAGCTCATATGTCTTCACTTTTTTAAATAGTGATTGCTCTGGATCACAAGGTACATAGTTGTGACATCCTTCACAACTCTCCTTTCCTTGATCCTACACACATACCAAGATTTTTCCAAGAGGTCAGACACCAAAAACAAATCACATATTACCTTTTGGTGATGGCCTTCCTCCAGTGACATCTTCTTATAGGCATCAATCATCCTACATTCATGTCGACACATCTCCCGATGATATTTGTTGTCAAGGGTCCTCATCATTTCAGACTTCCATCAGAGTCTTCACATCATTCCGGGAATTTCTTGGTCAAGTCTTCCTAATCCTCTGGATGTTGATTGCCTTCATCATAGTTTCATGCTTCATGATCTCTTTCATCCTCATGTCTTTCATTCCCAGGAGCTCTCAAAGTTCTTCAATTGTAGTCAACTACCTCATACTTCAAATGAGGACATATTATGTTGATTTCATCTAGTTTGACTTATGTCTTTCTGCATCCTTTCAGAGGACGAGATCCTTTCCCTATTGATCATGCCTGATCCATTTTACCTACAACCATGTATCATGACATTGCAATATCAAATACAAATATAAATACAAGCATACATACCTCACTTTCCCTTCAGGTTACTTTCAGCAGCTTTCTTGGTTGAACGGGTCTTCAATCCCTTGATCTGCTTCATCATGTCATGAGTTCTTCATCACATGATTTCCATAAGTTGGAATTCCTGATGAAGTACTTGCTGCCTTCCCAGACTAAGGGATTCTCCGCTGAGGTTTCCATCATATATTCTTTAGGATCTAGTATATCCACATCTGGCAAATGTTCCCTTTGACCTGGATGACTTCTTCTTTTCCTTTAATGTCCAAAGAGATTCCCAAGAGCTATGTTATTCCTATACGAGCTCTTGATTCCATGATGCCACGATGCATCTTCTTACCATGGTCATATTTGCAAGGGCTTCTGATAGGACCCATTTGAGAGGATGCCATTTCATTTATACTGGGGATCTATTACTCCCTCTTTCCTATAGCTTCCTCTATCCTTCAGATGATATGAACCCTTTTTCATAATCTTTTTATAGTGTTGTTATGTTTTGTTAACCTTTCCTTTGCACATAGTTGAGTCCTTTCAACTTACCTTTCTCTATCTGGCATAGAGATCACAAACTGTTGATTGAGGTGACCTTCTTGTACATGGACAATTGTCACCTTGCTTATCAATGATGATTATCTATTCATCATTTTCCTGGATCTCTCAATTGAGATCTCATGAAGATATTTCTTCATTCTTTGGCACCTTCTGCATTGCATTTCAGAGAGTATGTCCTCTAGCATTTCAGGTATCCTTCTTATGTCTCCTTTCTTACTTGATAGAACCTAAGAGTTCTCATGACTTCAAAGGAGACCTTGATGTACTGACTTCTCTAAGGATAATGACAATCCTTCTTATTCCATGCGAGACCCTTGATGACCCATCAATATATAGGTCTTCATGCAATCATGAAGTCATAAAACCAAATTTGATTATAAAATAAAAAAGGTACTTACTTGATTGTGAAGATGAAATCTTCACCTAGATCAAGTTGGCAAAAGTTGGAGTAGACATGCAAATTGCCTCCTTTGCCTTCAAGCTATCTTGATTATGTATTTGGGCTACATAAGGAATCTATGCAGCATTGTCTTGTGATTGCTTGCCATGATATAGAGACCCATCAAATAGTGTTATCAACCAACACCTTCATTCTTCATCAAGTACTGTCTATCCAAATCATGTTGTCGTTGATCTGATTCTGTTCCTTTGTGAAATGATTGAACTCACTGTAGCATGACCTAGATCAAAACTGAGGGAGTCATTAAAGAGGTTTCCATGAATCTTAAAATCTGACTGCTTCATCTTTGATTGTCATCCTTCAGAACCCTTGCTGTTGTAGACTGTGGTTGGAGGCTGCCTCTTAGATCTAGGCCTTGTAGATCCTGGTCCCTTCAACTAATTTTGAGGCCTTGTAGAAAACTTGACTTCTGAATGTCTCTTCTCTGCTCTGATACCATGTTGAAGAATCTAGGGCAAGCACAGTTAAGTTGATTCTTCTTATACATGATAACAATTTGTGAAGTGTTGATGCATTTTTATCTTAGCTTGATGTTACTTCATTATTAACATATGTGAGTTAGCTTCATCAAACTGCTATTAAAACAAAAAGAGAGAAGAACACAAGTGATTGGCTTTCTGCCAAGGCCAAAACCTCTCCCTCTTGGAGAGGAAAACCCATGCGTAAATTCTTCTTATAGAGATTCCATTGACGAATACCAAGACCAAGACCCTTGACACAATCTGCCTCTCCAAGACCAAGACATCAATCCTCTTTCTAATCATTGCTGAGATCATCATCATCATTGTTGCTTACACTGATGTCATCATAGTTGCACTACTGCTGCACTTTTAACTGAGATCATCTTTGTTGCTTTCTTCACCAGGACCATAGTTGTTGTGTCTTCATTGAATCACTATTGTTGCAACATGGAGGCCTTCACAATAGTATTACTAAGATCAGTTGCTAATGCATCTCTTGTTGCACTGAGATCATTGAGACAATGAGATCACTGATATACAAAATCATGATCTATAGCTACTGTGATTATGGTTATATCAAGATCAAGACTGTGATCCTTGCCACTGCTCCTTGTAGCACGTCAAGTTTGCATCATAATAAATCTGAGAGTATTATGGAAACTCCTTCCATGGTTCTACCGAGATAATATAGATCTTCTTCATACAACCCTAACCATTGCAATACATCATGTTGAGGCTGCTACAGGTATATCATAGTGAAGACAGTAGTAGATCACACGTTGCCTTATCTGCTCTATCCATCCGAGGGCATCATCTTTATCACAGGTACACCGAGAGGAGGCTGATCTAGGTTCTACTGCTCCTTATACCAATCCGAGGAGGTAGCTGAACCCTAGATCTATCCCACAGAAAAATGCGGCTTCCTTTTCTTTATGACCGCAGCTTCACTTTTCTTTATGATTGTGGCTCCTACTGCGGCTACCTCACTAGACTGCAGTTCCTCTTCCTCTATGCAAGATTTCAGAACCATCCGAATTTTTGTTTGTATTTTTTGTTGACCCTTCATGGGTATATATAGTGGTGAGCATTTCATATATGAGCTGACGTGATCCCATGAACCGACGTGACTATTGTTTCAAGCCGACATTAAATATATTTATATATTTAATTTACTTTTGAGATGACATGAAGATCCTTGGATGTTTTTCTTGTAGACTTCGGTAGGGTTTCTTTTGAGGCATTGATCTTGGTCTTGGAGGGCTGCTACACTAGTTGAAAACTTGTATACATTTACATGGACTCATGACATGATTCTTTGACATAGAAATAAATCCTAAAGCCATCAAGAAGTCTAGGTAAGTCTTTTACTTAGAGACACTTCTTGCTCATGAAACCCATGTAGCAAGATTACCAAAAAAAAGAAAATTTCCTTTTATTACATTAAATACAAAGATCATGTCATCATGAAGACTGAACCTAGTTACACTTTCTTCAACATGAGCTTCTTCTTTCGACTGTTCGACAATTAAACCCTTAACATGACCAATGACTTGATTTTCATGAGGATCAAATCTATCATCTTCTTCCATGCAAGAAAGTTTGACGACCCAACCAATTTGTTGCTCTCCTTGCAATATGAAATCATTTTGACATATTCAAATATAGATATAAAAATACTTACTTGTCAAGTGAAGATACTCCTAGATGATGAAATCTTCAACTTGATGTTATCTTGATTTTGATGATGACGTAGATAATAGAAGATGTCTTATTGGTGAAGATGTTTTTCTTCAAAAGTGATCATTGCCTCAAAGGGAGATCACATTGATTCTTTGATGATGATAACGCTTTTTCTTGGTTTTCTTACTTCAAGTCAATGCTAGTCAAACTTGTGTCACAACCTCAAATTTTCAACCTTTCTTCATAACTATAGGAGGTCTGCAATTTCGGCCTTTTCTACAAAAACCCTAGGTCACATGTGTGGCTGTAATATGTATAGATTTGCCTCCTTTTGACTTCACTTGACCTTGACTCCTCTTGACAATTCGACTTAGTCCTTCTATGACCCAAACTTTGGCTCCTTTGAGTGACTGCAATTTTCGGCTTCATTGTTGCAAATGATGCCCTAACCTTCGCACATGTGGAGGAGAATTAGCGCAAAACAGATCAGAAAATGCTTCACTCTTCTTTATTCTTCCTTTGTTGGGTATTAGATTCCTTTCTCTTCCTTGATCAAACTCTTCTTGATGATTGATGCTTTTGATGTTTCCAAGATGATTTCTTCATGCTTTGCCCCTCGAGCATCCTTCTTTGTGTTGCCCTTCCTTGATGTAGTCACCTTAGCTCTAATACCATGTTGAGAAACCTAGGGCAGCTAGCTTAGGTGATTTCTCTTACTTTGATAACTACTTGTGATGTCTTTTTACTTTACTTGATTAACTTCTTCTTTCCTTTATTATTATGAGTGTTCTCTATCATCAAACAGCGACCAAATCATAACGGACAATGAGACAATAAAACACAAGATATAGGTGATCATCCAAGGTCAAAACCTCTCCAACTAAGAGGAAAACCCACCAAAACCCTTTTCTTCTTATAGAACTTCAATTGACAAATTCCAAAACCTATGACCCTGTTGAAGCCTCAAAATTTGTTGCAACAACATGGGGGAAAACCATCTGGTTGAGGACTTGAATACCGTCCCTTTTCCATTTGGATGACTGGATATAATGGGATCAGTTTCCCAATAAAAATGTGATAGGATGGATAGGGTGGTCGATTACCAAAAACTAAGTAATAGATGGGGTGGTTTTCAACTAAAACACATATATATATAATATATATATATAACCTATATATATAATTACCTGGGATTTTACTTATACTTGTGCGATCTACAATGATGATCTTTAGTACATGATAATGAAGATTAACCAAATACTAACAGAAATGAAAAAGCCTTTGAAATAATTATTTTGATTAAATAGTTAATCAAAATAATTTATAAACATATATCGCATCAAATATCGTTTAAACATGTTCTCATCAATGCATTAAAAATAACAGTCCTAGTATGTTCAAAATTGAATGGACATAACACTGTATGAAAAAGATACATATGATAAACAATATAATAAAAATGGTTGTTAATTCATGAACAAATAAATACACAAAGATAGAAGTACCCGATGTATATCAGTCTGCTCATAGTAAGTAGCTTCAGTCCTGTCTTTCTTATTAGGATGACTTGCAAAAGTAAAAAAGTGCAAGCTTTTGTAAGCCTTCTCCACAAAATTTCAGGATTCTACCAAGACAAACTTTAAAGTACAAAAGTGCAAGCTTATAAAGAGTTTCTTTATAAAATTTCGGACCCTTTCTTAAAAGACATGAAAGGGTTTATATAATAAAATAAAAGTACAAAAATAGGCATTGCATGAAGTTTTGTGGAGGTTTAAACAACTCTCCTTAAAATAAGTGACAGAATTACATTAAACAAAATTATTGAAATGACTATTTCCAATATGCAACACTATCTACTCTTTCATTTGTTGTCTGAGCTCGTATATATCCACCATCGGCTTGAGTTCAGGAGGTTGTTTCGTCCTTGTGCGCATCTGGCCAGTATACACTGCATCTGAAAGGGAAGGCAGCATGTGCATGGCTGAGTCAACTAGGTGGCGTAGTACTAACCACTGACTATGTGGCTTTACCAGATACCTCCAATACACTTCCTACTATAGTTTTGTAAGCTGTTTAATTGCTTCTTATTTTGTTGTGGAGGTTTCTTACCATTTTGCTTCTAGGGCTCTGATATTGGGGAGATTCCCAGGTGGGTATCCCTGTATCAGATCGGCATTATGTAAATTGTCATTGTCTCAATGATGTTGCTTGCAACATTAGTTGCTTTTGCGACTACCCTTTCTGCCTGTTTTAGCTAAATATCCCAATCAGTGAAGAGGATATCTTTGTGAGATTCTTCTACCCTGAGGAGATCTGCAACCCTTCCTTCTGAAGTATCTTGCCATGTAATATATCTTGAAATCTTCTCATCAATCTCGTTGAAGGCGATCCTTAGTTCGGATGCTCAATTCATCAGCGAATCGATTTCCTTGCACATTGGATTGATAACCAATAGCCTCTGAAAAAACGTTGCTTGTTGCATTGACAACAAGGAATTGAGTCCTAGTGCCTCTTTTACAAAATCCTCAATTTTAGGATTATCTTTCAGTTGTTCCACAAAAAATCGCAGTTGTTGTATTTGAGCATCTTTAGCACTTGTCTCTACTTGATACGGGAGCTTTAACTGATCAAAGCTCTGTTGTAGTTGTGCCATCTATGCTTTCATTTGATGGTCTACATTCTGCTTTTCTTCGGCCAACTGTTGCTCTAATTGTTGTATCCTTTCATGTTTCTCTCTTATTAGTTGTTTGACTTCCACTACCTTATCAATAGTGGCAGATGCATAAGCACTTGCAAAATTATCCGAAGGATCCATGGGGGTATCCTTCCAAACAACATCCATTGGCTCATTGTCAGGAATTATCGCCGAGGACTATTCTATTTTCCTTTTCTTCCCCTGTCATTTTACCACAACCCAATGTTTTGGACTATAAAAGACATCAAGAGGAGGAATTCCCTCTACTAAGAGAATAATTTCTATTGAGGGGAAGGCCAAGATGATTTCAATCTCTTCTGTGGCAACACCTTTGTCAGAAGCCTTGTCGGTGAGCGAGCTCTGTTCAGTATTTTGGGGTGTGTTGAGTGTTGTTTCTGTTTCAACACTTTTCTCCCCTTGTTGTCCTTTGAGTTGTCGATCGAACTATTGTCATGCCTCATCTAGTTGATTTTCAGGGGAGTTTCATCTGTATTCACTTTGGTGGAAACATCTTCCACTTCTTTTTATATCGAGGCCTTTTCGAATTCCTTCTCAATGTCCTTTTCAGGATTCTTTTCTGGACTTTTCTGTGAATCATGCTCTGAGTCATGCTGTGAACCTCGTTCTGAACTTTGGGCTGATCTCTGCTCTGAAGTCTGTTCAAAACCCTATTCTGATTTCTCTTATGAATTATACTCAGAATCGTGTTCTGAGACCTTTTCTGAATCATGCTCAGAATCGTGTTCTGAGACCTTTTTCGAGCTTTGGCTTGAGCTCTGTTCCTTTTGAGCATTTGGCTTAGGTATTTCTAACAGATCCAAAAGGAACCTTTAGTAAACTTTTCCTCCTAACTGATGAAAATGGGCGAAATCTGGTGGACTGAATCTCAGAGTAGCCAGATGTTGGACTTGTTAAAACAGCTCAGCTGACTCAAATAAATCATCAAAATCATCTTCCTCATGGCTGAATTGCCTTATTTTAACTGAAGCAATGAAGTTCTATGTGACCTTATTGGGGTCATACTATCTACCAGGAATGGTGGCGAGCTTTAAACATAAAATGGCATTTGATTTCAAGCACAGCATGCTTGAAATCGTGCAATGCATAGACACCACATTGGAGGGGAAAAGAAGGCCAAAGAGATTTTTTGGATATCCCATCCCCTATAGCCTAGTAACTGATCTCCCTGGCAAGAAGCTTATCATGCCATACCAAGGGAGGACATGAAGGGGGTGCTATGCTTCCAAAGGCCCACATATAAGTAAACAATTCTTCTCCAAACCACCCTACCAAATGGTAAAATATCAATTTTGGCCTCATCAGACAACCATGGGGCCTTTTTGTCAAAAACAGCTTGGTGGATGGGTAGCATAATCGCCTAGTAGATTTTGTAGAAATGGGTTTGGTAATTAGATTCCCATAGAATTTTGTGATATATGTGAATGGGGGTAGGGTCTTGAATAGTCCATTTCCACTCCATAGTTGGGAAACTAGTGGTGAAATAGACTGCATCCATAATGTAGGCACTCATAAAAAACGGTGGTATTGTTCTAGTGGTGACAAATCGTTTTTGCCTATATTTCCGAATTTGCAAGGCAAGGTTGTTAGACAAGATGGTACCCCAATCCATTATAAAAGAGTTTACTGCTGCATCTATTAGGGGAACCCACTCAACAGAAAACTTGGTTGTATCAGCATGCTCAAATAATCTACACATCATAGCTGCGACATAAGAGTAGGGAGCAACGAGAGGTGGTATAAGATACATACACGATTTCTCTTGTTTGAACTTGTTTGAATTGGACCTCCATTGCCTAATTGGGTCTAATGGTTCCTCATTCTCTTTCACGAAAACCTCGAGGAAGGATTTATCATATACCTTATGTGGGTCTAGTATATGATACATTCTCTTCAGGTCTTCTGCTGTGAAGGAACCGATAACCTCTCGCCTTGAAGTCCGGAATGCACACGTCTGAAATGTTAATGTTTATTATCCATTTTACCATATCGGTGTAAGGTAAAATCTTCGATCTGGCAGCAATTCTGTGCAGGAAAGAACTTGCAACTTCAAAGTAAGAAGCTTCAAAAGAAGTGGTAGCATTTGTTGTTGCTTTGCTTTGAATTATTCTTGGACCCTCGCTTTCCAGCTGATTGTACATAGTTTCCCATGAGGAAGTCCCGCTATCAATATTGCATGTTGTATCTGAGAATAATGGAAGCATTTCTATTACATCAGACATAGAGGATTGAGTGGCTTCACCGGACTTCTTTCTTTTCTTAGACTTAGTCATTTTGCGACACAATTCTCTCACGGGAGAAATCTTGCAATACAGAGAATATAGAGCAAATAGGAGTTAACGTAAAAGCATGCGAACACATAAAGCTTTTGAAATGACGGAAAGGGAGGCATTAATGCAAATCAATCTGAACAGGTCACCAAATCTCCTTGCGCTTTGAAACCATAAATACCATTAGAACCCATTAATTATCTAAAATCATGGCTCCGCGTGGTTTATTTATTATTCATTAATATATTGCATCGCAAAAATTTTTCCGATGGTAAACAAAATTCATTCATTAAGTATTGCATCGATATGCACTTATACAGTGGCGATATCACCATATCGGTGTGTTAAGCATGGGAGATGTGCAATTGCGATAATTTAATGACCGCAATATCGCAATCAGTGATTTCGGGACAGCGGAGAATAGATATTGCCAAAAGCTTTTAGCAATTGCAATTACGATAAGTGACATGGCAGTGTAGCGGGCCCATAGGTTTATTATCAGGTGCAGCTTTTGCTTTAAGCTTTATAATTTCCTTGGGCTCTTTTCTTTAATGAATAGCTTTATTGCAATCGGAACCATTTGAAATGATACAGGGGGAGTATATTGGCATTCTTGCGATACATCTGGATACGATCGTATTTTAATGGTATAGTTTAATGTTTGTCGGGTCTAATGACTTATTGCGTTTCGCAAGAGGGAGGCCTTTCAGATACATTGCCTATTTGTCGTGGGATTGCGATGTGGGGAGCTTTCGTCGTAAGTAATTCTCATTAATAATTTAAGATTTTTATAAAGAATGAGAATGTTTGGGTTCCTTGGGGGCTACCCTGTATTGCAATCGCAAGTCTCGACTCAGTAGATGAACTATTATACTCTTGAGACTTTGTAATATGCGATATTGTCGCATTTTCCTTTAAAGTGGCCTTCTTTAGTCATTCAAGCTTTAATGAGGTTTTATTAAAAAAGGAAAATCAAATTTATTCCTAAGAAAACCTTTAAATTAAACTTATATTCTTATGTTTTTTTATTTTTTAAGGGTCCCCATTTATTTGTACAATAATCACCTAAGTTTTAAGAAAAATAAATGGGGGGTTGTCACACAACGCAACAGACCCTTGACCAAGACCTTCCAAGACCAAGTCATCCTTGCTTCTTAATGAGCTTTCCTTACACAGCTTCCAACAACAAACTTTGATCTTCTAGCATTTGAAAAGTGTAACTAGGTTCGGTCTTCATAATGACATACGTTATTGTGATTTTATGTAACTGATTAAAAGAAGAAAAAATTATTTTTGTAGTATTTGAATCATGGGTTTCATGATCAAGAAATTTTATTTTATTTAAGGTTCCCACTGTGAACCTTTAGGTTTTGTCATCTAGTCATAAAGTCAAATTGAGTCAATGTCATGTATGAAGGACCCTTCTTGGGCATGTTACATTTTTGTATGAGTCATTAAATAAATAAGAAGTCCCTCCAAGACCAGGCAAAAGCTCCTATAAGTCGGCTACAAGATGGATTAAAATAATCTTCACAAAAGGACATGTCGGCTCACAAACTCTCAAGTCGACCTAATTGACTGGGAAACAACTATAAATAGGCAGCTCGGCCCCATTTCAGAAGGCATATTTTCAGTGAAGAAGAGGACTGAAACAAGAAGTGCGAAAGGGTCAAAGAAAATAGTATTATAGCCAGCGAAGAGAAGGGAAGGTAGAGCAAAGTCTCTAAAATTGTTTTTGGTTTTGTATTGGAATAATCTACTCCACACGTGGGAGGAAAGAGTGTTGTCCGATGTAGAAGAAGCCAAGCTCTTGTTGTGATACCCGTAGGTCATAACAAGGAGAAGATCAAGGTATATTACAAACCGAGTTACCAAGGAAGAGACCTCCTACTAAAGCGAAGGGAATCAAGGCATAAGAGAAGGTCATATGCATGAGTTAGGCTTTCTGAATTAGGGTCAAAGATTGCAGACCTAACTCAAGGAGGCTGAAATAAGCGATGGTCTGAAGCAAAAGGAAGCCGAAGTCGAAGAGAAGTCGAAAAGGAGGAAGGAACAAAAGGTTGACTATCGTCGACTAAAGATCTCATCAAGGGAGCTTTGTGTCTTGGTCTTGGAGTGGAAAATAAGTCAAGAGTCTTGTCTTGGTATTTGTCAATTGAAGTCTCTATAAAAAGAAGAATTTGTTCAAGTTTTCCACTCTAGTGGGAGAGGTTTTGGCCCTGGTTGATAGCCTATATTCTGTGTCTCTTGTTTTTTTATGGTTTATGCATTGGTAGTTGTTTTATGAAGAAGAATACTATAATAATCTAAGTAAAAGAAGATTCTAATCTAAGAAGTAAAAAGCATTCACAAGTAGTTATCTAAAGAAGAGAAATCACCTAATTGCTTTGCCCTTCTCAACATGGTATCAAAGCTAAGGTGACTAAGTCAAGGAAGGGCATCTTTTCAAGGGACACTCAAGGATCAAATATCGAGGAAGACATCAAAGTGAATCTAGAAGATCATCTTGAAGTCAAGATCTAGAAAGGAAGTATCAAAACCCTAGATCAAAGGAGAAATCTAAACCAAAAGGAAGTCTTGGAATCATCACCTACTCTAGTTGAAGATATCTATGAATCAAGGTAGTTTGAAATTTATTTATCCAAGAGAGGCACTTCAAGCTCAAGATCAAATCATCATCTTGAAAAAAAAAAAAGTAAAAACCCTGGCTCAATCAAAGAAGCATTCCTGGGATCTGCTCTCAACAAGTTTGAAGTTGAAGTGTCTTGAAGACTATTCACCCAAAGGAAGCTGGATCAAAAGGCGTTGTCATCAAGATTCTAAGGTGATCTCTCTCTCTCGTTGAAGCAAGGGTCTCACCATTAAAGACATCACCAAGAATCCATCATTGATCTTCATCAACAAAGACATCACCATCAAAGGATCCAAAGAGATCTCACTCTCTGTGAGATCAAGGATCATTCTTGAAGAAAACTACCTTCATCAAGGAGAAGTTTTATTTTTCTACATCATCATCAACATCAAGAAAGAAGCAAGGAGAAGGAGCATCCTATCAAGTAAGTATATTTATGTCCACATTTGAATATGTCAAAGTGTCTTTTTGTAAGGAAGGCAACAAATTGTTTGGTGCTTCAAACTATCTTGCATGGAAGAAAAGGACAGATCTGAATCTCATTGAAAATGAGGTTATGGAACATGTCAAAGGATCTATCACTAAAGTAGGAAAGGAATATGCTCAAGCTCTTGCAAAGTATATGAAAGGGGAATTTAGGGCTCCATCAAGGATCCCCTCATCCCATATGTATCAAAACTCGAAACTTCAAAAGAAATATTACAAATTGGTAGAGTTGTATTCCGTAAGCACTGTTGGAGAAGTCATCTCATCAAGGAAAGAACTTTACAAGTTGAAGATGTCAAGGGAAGATGGAATAGCCTCATACTTTATGAGGATATCTGAAATCCGGGATCAACTACAAGATCTAGGAGAAGTCATGTCTGATAGAGAAATGACTACAGTTGTACTAAATGCACTATCGGAGAAGTGGGGTAACTTTACTTCAAGTATTTATGGGAAAAAAGAAGCTACTCCAATCTAGGATCTATGGTCATTATGCAAGATTGAAAAATCCAGACTAAAGGCCAAATTTGATGTAGGATCAGGTGAGCAAAATCAAGCTTATGCTACAATGACAAAAAGAAAGGGAAAATTTGGAAAGTCTAGTTTGCGGAAAAAGAAAAGGGACATGGCCAAGATTCAATGCTATGGGTGTCAAGAATATGGGCACTACAAAAGAGATTGTCCTAAGATCAAGAAAGACAGTAACAAAAGAGGAAGAGAAGAAGCCCATATCACTGAAGAAGTGGAGGAAGCTGAAATGAAGAAGTCCAAGAAAGAGGAAGTAAAAGATCTCTACTATGACTGAGATAATCTTCCTTGCCTAAGTTCTTTTCAAGTTCCTAAGTCTTTTGTTGTAAGATATGGATATCATGATTTACTAAGAAGTACGATGGGATGCATCATGGCATCATAGAAGCATTGAAAGCAAGAGCTCGTGACATCATCATAGAGAAGCATGAAAGATGGTTGAAATTAGAATCTATGGCAGTCCACTATGGAAGGATATAGCTCTTGGGAACCTCATTGGAAACATAAGTGGCACTTATGAAAAGAAAAAAAAGGTCATCCAAGTCAAAACTCATTATACAATAGTCCAAAGGAAATATCTGTTAGATGGGGATACTCTAGATCCTCAAGATTCTCTGATGGAATCTTCATTGAAAGGTTCATCGATCAAGAGGGGAAGCAAGTGTTTCATCAAAGAAATTCAACTTGTGGAATTCATGAGATGATGGTATGATGACATAAGTAATGACGCAAATCAAGGGATTGAAGTTCTTTCAATCAAGGAAGTTGTTGAAGAAAGTCTGGATGACATAAAGGAAAATGAGGTATGTATGCTTATATTCAATATTGAAGAGTCATGTCATATGGTTGCAGGTAACATGGATCAATACCCTGTCTTGAGAGCATCTCTTCCTTTGAAAGGATGCAAGAAGACATGAGTCACACATTGTCTAGATGAAATCAACATAATATATCCGCATATGTAATATGAGGTGATTGAAAACAACTAGAGGAATTCTGATTGAAAACTCTTGGGAATGAAATGTGTGAAGAAAGGAAGGAAGAGATCATGGTATATGCAACCATGGAAAAAGGCAATCAACATCCAAAGACCAAGAAGATTTGACTAGGATATCTCCATGAAAGATATGAAGACTCTGATGAAGTCTAAAAAAGAAAGAGACCCTTGAAAATATATATCTTTGGGAGATGTGCCGATATGTATGCAGGATGTTGATGCAAACTAGATGTCACGATGAAAGACCATCACAAAGGTAATTTTGATTGAAGTGTTCATTTCTTATTTTTGAACAAATATTTGGATGGGCTTATGCAGAGCTGCTGAGCAAATAGCTATAGATATCTTCCACCACCAGTGCCTATTGAATTTTCTAAGTGTATCCGTTAGAAAATTAATCTGTATTCTGTTGGTTTATTTCTTCTACTTGTTTAAATTCGAACAAGTTATTTAATATATTTAAATACCGAAATAAACACAATACAGTCACAACATCTACAAATCATCAACTGAAACAAAACAAGCACACAAGTGACACCACTATTTTTGGACAAATGTCCCCGAAAAAACCCAATCCGAGAAAATCGATGCAGCTATTCAGAGGGTTATATTATTATGTAGTCTATCTGAGCACAACTGGGTTCCCAACCGGCTCACCCAACAGAGAAAAATACATGACAGCAATACCTCTATATTCGGAAACAAGTATTCAGAAAACCTGCCCCACGAAACCCTCTCCGGCACAATTGAAGCTCAGAGCTGGCCCTTCTGGCCTCTACATCAGCCTCCTGCTGACCTGCGTCAACCCCAGGACCCTCTACGACAACCCTCTAAGGTACTGCGCAGCCTCTGGGATCCTCTGCGTCACTCTGGCAGCCTTTGCATGGATAAAGCGGTCCCTCTGGCCTCTGCGTTGTCTCTACTGGGCTTTGCGTAGCCTGGACTGGTTGTTGCTCTCGCTCTCTCTACATTTACACTGGTCTCTCAATATTGACTCTACCTCTTTGCCTCGTACTCACTGCCCCTCACTGCTTATCACTGATTCAACTTTGTTTAGCAATCCCGCTCTAGCAAAATGAATCACTGATCACTGTGGTGTATTCTCCAACTGACCCTCAAGCCTCTTCTTATACTTTTCTTGTTGGTCCTTCAACAGCCGAGATTAAATCTCTAATCAACAGCTAAGATTAGATTTGGCTTGATCCATGACTTTTGGAACCTTCTAACCCAGTTTTATATTAATACCCATTAATATTTTATTTTTCCTAAGTTTAGACTTAGGAACTCCATTA
>APFE031415013.1:271967-284433 GCA_000404065.3 Pinus taeda | reverse complement strand
AATATCTCCCAAACCGGGTACAATCTGTCCAAACCATTTCTGGGTCTTGGAGATCTCATGTGCTTTAGCCTCTCCACCAATTTTCATGGCTAGAGCACATCCTATGCTACCCCAAATCAACAGTCCTTCTTAGCGAGGATTGTGCTCTAGTAATACTCCTCACTGAGCATCACTCTGATTATTCGGCACCAATACCTGTGTTGATGCTAGGCCTCCCCGCCCAACATCCTCTGCACTGTTGCATCCTGTACTGTTGCCCATGGCCTTGTCACTGCCACTGCTGCGTCTGTACAGTAGCTTCCTCTGCATCCGTGTTGTTGCTGGTCCATCCTCCCAACACTGCATTTGCACTGCATCCCCCTCTCATCATGATGCATCGTGCTACTACACTGCAACTCAGTTACTAAGAAGTAAGTAACTGATCCACCCAACTTCTGACATCCCTGTCAGGCTAGAAACACTCCTGATGCTGAAGCTCTCTTTGCTGCTAACAAGTGCTCCCTCTACTGACCTTTGCTTTGCTGCAACAACTCCCTGCATCTCGCACCGTTGCACACCTCTCTGTGCCATCTTGCACTAGTTCAACACTCCCGTGCCTCTCGCACTATTGCAACCTGCTAGCCTTGCGTTGCCTGGGGACTCCTACACTGTAGCACTCTCTGTCATTCCATCCGCATTCATCTCTACCTACATCCGCCAGTCTTGCTACTCCTCTTCGGGGCTCCTATAGCAAGGTATAATCCAAGAGGTTGGGTACCTCAAAGGATCCTGCCCTCATCACATGTAGTCCTCCTGACTATTGCATGTAGTCCTCTTGACTATAGCTTGATGTCTCCCCACTTCTTCTCAAGTGGCACATGAGCACTCATGGCACAATCGTCATCCTCCTCGTCTTCTTTCTCCACCTTCGTTGGCGCTGCCTTTGAGTCAGAAGCCTCTCCCTTACTCTTCTTCCTTGGACACTGGTTCGCATAGTGACCCAATTCCCCACAATGGAAGCACTTGACCTTGGAGAGGTCCTTCTTCTTCCTCTTCTCCTGCTTTCCTGTAGATGCCAGAGCCGCATCCTCTTCCTCTTCCTTCTTAATCCTGATCCCTTTGCCGCTACTCCCCACCTTGGTCAGCCATCTAATCTCTTCTTGACGAAGAGCCACCCACAGTTCTTCCCAATCCAGAAGACTCATCTTGCCCAGTATGCTCTAGACAAATGTCTGACTGTGTTAAGTGCAGTCCTTACCATCAACTCTTGATCTGGCGTGGCCCCTAGGAAGTTAGTTGGTCACAAATCTCCTTCAACCGACCGAGGAAGACATCTATCTGCTCCCCCTTCTACATCTAGTATGACCCTAGCTGATTCTCCAGGAGCATCTTCCTCTGCACGGAAGTATCCTGGTACAATGTCTTCAAAGTGTCCCACATCTCCTTTGTTGTTTCCTTCTTAGCAATATGTGGTACCACATGATCCTTGACCCCATCAAGGATGATGCACTTTGCCTTAGCCATTGCCTCCTCGTACCTTTCATTAGCTACTAGGTCAATTGGGATAGCCATCACTCTCAAGGCAAAGGCCTTGATACGACGCCTGTCTAGAATGGACAAGATCCTGGCCTTCCAGACCACAAAGTTGGACGCTCCGTCCAGCTTGTCCTGATCTCTCAGCCCATTCATGGCCATCTCTCTACTCTTCTCTATCGACTCCTCTGAGTCTCTACTTCCCATCTGGAAGTTCTCTTTTGAACTCCATCTGAGTCCCGATTTCCCTCCTAGAAATCATTCTGCCAATCGACAAGTTGCCCCTCTCCGATCGTTTATGCAACTGGAACACTGA
Source organism: Pinus taeda (assembly GCA_000404065.3). NCBI lineage: Eukaryota > Viridiplantae > Streptophyta > Pinopsida > Pinales > Pinaceae > Pinus > Pinus taeda. The sequence goes on along the minus strand of APFE031415013.1, from coordinate 282,605 downwards.
TCCGGATTCCTTGGCTAGAAATCCACCTCGACAGCAACTTCCTCTACCTTGGTCTTGCCCTATTAGGAACTGTTCTAACCACAATGCCCCACCAACTTTGCTTCGCAAACTACCCACAGCCTCCTATGCCCCAGCAGCTGAAGGATTGAGCCTCTTGGCTCTGCGCAATCCTAGCACCGGCAAAATAGCTCTGCATCAGCCCACATGGCCTCTGCATGAGCCTATTTCTTCCCTCCTCAACATCTGCGCTGCCTCTCTCTGCCCAGATTGATGACGCAGTCCCTCTGCGTCACTCCTTCCTCTGTCGCTTTTTGCAAGGATCAACTCTGTCACTCGTGACAGCTGAATCTACTGCAAATGCTATGCTAAGCTAATGCCTTTAGTTTTCCTGTGATCTGCAACCACGCTCTGATACCATGTTGAATTTTCTAAGTCTATTCATTAGAAAATTAATCTGTATTCTATTGGTTTATTTCTTCTACTTGTTTAAATTCGAACAAGTTATTTAATACAATTAAATATCGGAATAAACACAATACAGTCACAACATCTACAGATCATCAACTGAAACAAAACAAGCACACAAGTGACACCATTATTTTTGGACAAATGTCCCCGGAAAAACCCAATGCGGGAAAACCAATGCATCTATTTAGAGGGTTATATTATTATGCATTCTATCTGAGTACAATTGGGTGCCTAACTAGAACACCCGACAGAGAAAAATGCACGGCAGCAATACCTCTATATTCGGAAACAGGTATTTCAGAAAACCTGTCCCACAAAACCCTCTCCAACACAATTGAAGCTCAGCACTGAACCTTCTGGCCTTTGCATCAGCCTCTTGCTGACCTGCATCAACCCCAGAACCCTCTACGTCAGCCCTCTGAGGTACTGGGCAACCTCTGGGACCCTCTGCCTCAATCCAACAGCCTCTGCATGGATGATGCAGTCCCTCTAGCCTCTGCGTTGTGTCTGTTGGGCTCTGCGTAGCCTCGACTAGCTGCTACTCTCGCTCTCTCTACATCTACGTTGGTCTCTCAGTATTGTCTCTACCTCTCTGCCTCGTACTCACTGCCCCTCGCTGCTGATCACTGATTCAACTTTGCTTAGCAACCCTGCTCTAACAAAATGAATGACTGATCACTGTGGTGAATTCTCCAACTGACCCTCAACCCTCTTATTATACTTTTCTCGTTGGTCCTTCAACAGCCGAGATTAAATCTCTAATCAACGGCTAAGATTAGATTTGGCTTGATCCATGACTTTTGGAACCTTCTAACCCAATTTTATATTAATACCCATTAATGTTTTATTTTCCCTAAGTTTAGACTTAGGAACTCCATTAAAAATATTAATTATTTTAATATCTCCCAAACCGGGTACAATCTGTCCAAACCATTTCTGGGTCTTTGAGATCTCATGTGCTTTAGCCTCTCCACCAATTTTCATGGCTAGAGCACCTCCGATGCTACCCCAAATCAACAATGCCCATGTAGTAGGATGAAAGATCCTTAAGGAATCATGGCATGAAGGAAGGCTAGATATGAACTAATGGATCACTTTCCAATGATAACATGACTGACTCATGGATGAAAGTGATGGATGGTTTGTGCCCTATGAAGAAGTCCTAAACATGAAGACTCTTGAATAACAAAAAGAAGTTCATGAAATCGCGAGGAGGAGTTCTTCAAGCAGCTGGTTGAACCATCATCTCCACCTGAGGAGTTGTTGTAGGTCCCTAATTAAGAGGGACCCTGGAAACAAGTTTCTTACTTAGAAGAAACTTGGAAGCAAAATTCCTAAGACAAGAGGGAGCTTAGGTACATTCCTTCCATAGGAATGAGTACATTATTTTATTGGAATAGATATGTCCTCCCTAATTAAGAGGGAGAGATATGCTGGAAAATGTAACGAGGTACCGTCTTCATTAAATGTATTTGAGTCATCTTGTAATGTACTTGTCAAAAGAATAAAGAAAATAGTTATTATTATTATTATTATAACTTATTAAGCCATGGGTTTCATGCTTGGGTCATCATGTTTTAGGTCAAAGTCCCCATTGAGGACTTCTACGATTTATTCTGAGTCAATAGAGTCATTGTACTTTTAAAGAGACCCTTCTTGGGCTTTTGAATCATGTAAAAAGGTTAAGTATTGAGTCAAATATGAATTTTGTTGTCTCCAAACCAAGTCGACATTAAGATGATCAAGTCGACCTCAAATGAGGCTATTTGACCTCACCAAAGTGTTATAAATGAAGCCATTCAAATTCCATTTGAAGCACTCTCTCACAAGCAAGTTTGATCTCTCTTGAAGTCGGAAGAAGTGTGAAATAGGAGGAGAAGGAAGTGCAAGTTTGGTCTAGGAGCAGGAGAAAGGGAAAATCGAACCTTCGATACAACTATCTCTCTCTCTTGTGCCCTCGTTTGGAAGATCAAAGTTCTCATGTTGATGCCGTAGCCAATTGCTATATGATACTGTAGCTAGTTGTCGTATGATACCGTATCCATTTGTCGTGTTGATGCCGTGGCCAGTTGTCGTGTGATGCTGCCACCTCAAGAAATTGTATTGGGCCAAGATCGAAGGTTTTGAGTGAAGATTGAAGTCTTTCAGAGAAGATCGAAGTCTCTAAGGCAAGGTCGAAGTTGTTGGGTCAACGAAAGTGTTGCCACTGTTGTTGCTACTGTTAGGTCAAGAAGGATCATCTGCAAGGAAGAAGGTTGACTTGGCGTGGAGGATAATTTGTGTCAAGGTCAAAAGTCTTGGAATATCTCTGGAAAACTATTGAAGGAAGAATTACTGACTGGGTTTTCCCCTAGAGAGGGGTTTTTCCCTGGCTGTGAGCCTACATCTACTGTCCATTATTTATGTGCTATTGCTTTGGTAATTGCTCGATGAACAAAAAGAAAGAAGATATAAAAGAAACCTAATAAGAAGACAAGAACATCACAAGTAATTATCAAGTATAAGAAAATCCTTTTTCCTTTCTGATTTTCTAACATGGTATCAGAGCTTTGGTAAAGAAAGAAGGAAAAGGTAGTCTCAAGTACTTGATCAAGGAATCAATCAAAGGGATTATTCAAGGGAAGAAGTCTACTATTTACAAAGAAAATGTCTAACACAATCAAGGGAGAGAAAAACTTGAAGGAGCCTGAAACTACAGGTCTTGGAAGAAGAGGACTGACCTCATCCTTGAAAAGAACAAGGTACTAGACTTGGTCAAAGAAAAAGTGAAGAAGCCTATAGATGACTCCAGTGATGCTAACAATGTAAAGTTCAGAGAATGAGAATTGGTGGCCATGACTCTAATGGTGGAAGGAATCAAGGACAACCTTGTCCCATTTATAGCCAACATTAATCATGCTCAGGAAATGTATGAGGCCCTGTCAAAGTTATTCACTATTAAGAACATTGGTCAAGTAAGGACCACAAAGATGACTAAAGAATATACAATGGCCTCCTTCTTTGTGAAAATAGCAAGAATCAAAGATGACCTTTTGGCCATTGATGAAATTGTTCCAGACAAAGAACTGGTGATCACTGCTCTATTAGGATTGCCACCTACTAGGGGTGCATTTGCTGCAGGTCTTAACGGTTGGAAGGAAGCTCCCACTTTTGAAGAACTATGGATTGCCTGCAGTCAAGAAGAATGAAGGATCTCATTAGTTGCCAATCCTGAAGGAGTTTCAAATACCTACACTGCTAAATACAAAGGAAATAAATCGAAAGGACGAAGGAAGAAAGTAGACATGTCAAAAGTAGAATGCTATCAATGTCATAAGAAGGGTCACTACAGGGGTGACTGTCCCGACAATCCAAGAAACAAGAAGAGAGAGAGAGAGAGATCAAGCCAATGTTGTTGAAGAAGAAGACCTAAAGAAAGCCAAACCCGAAGAATCTGACATAAGGAACTTACTCTACTAAGTCCTTGTTGGGAATCACGATTGTCGTTAGACCAAAACTCACAGGTGTTAGTCAACGATCGCATTTCGAAAGATAAGGATCCACAAGAGGCAGTTAGTCAATGTCACAAAACACACAGGGATCGTTGGTTTATCCAATGTCCAACAATCTCCCCCCCAATGCGAGTCAGGTGTGTATCGAACTCGTGACCTACGCTCTGATACCACTTGTTGGGAATCAGGATTGTCGTTAGACCAAAACCCGTAGGTGTTAGTCAATGATTGCATTGCCAAAGCTAAGGATCCACGAGAGTTAGTCCATGTCACGAAACACACGGGGAGCATTGGTTTATCTAATGTCCAACAATCCTTTGCTTGTAGTCTTAGATATCCTATTTTTATTTTTAATGTTTTAGAATTTATAGGTTTTTGACATGTTTTTGGAAAAGATATTCTTTTTGCTTTTAAGTTTATATGTATCCCTCAAGCTTTGGAGGGAACCCCCAACATCTCCCAAAGGTAAGTATCTCATTTCCTTTCAGTTTGTGGTTTCATGCACTTATTTAAGTTTTTTATTATATTAAACACTACTCACCATTCTCCCTCTATTGTCTTGAATAGGAAAACATCTGCTATATCCTCAAGGAGTATGGAAGAGAGCCACCCAAGATAAGGTTTGTCAAGAAACAAAGGTATGACTTAAACTACAAAACATTGATTTCTTTATATTAAATATTCATTTGACAAACTATTACCAACATTGTTATGTCTAGCTATATTGAATCATAGTGATTCTTTTTTTTGGTGATTCATCACTTGATAAATATACCCCCCTCGTATTCTTAACTATTTTTATAGAAACCTAGACACGTTCTCTAGAAAACCCTAACCTAAGGGTATGCTAATGTTAATATCTGAAACCCTAAAACTGCTTAGGGTTATTGAGAAATGTTATTTGAAGTTTTTGTTGATGATGTCATCTTTGGGATTTTGGTATGATCATGAAAACCTAACTTATCAGGGTTGAAGGAAAAAGTCTAAAATCTCGAACCTTTGAAGTATTGGTAATTTTGGGTTTGCTATGTTCTTATATTGAAACCCTAGCTCATTAGGGTTTGGTGGAATGTGTAAGCAAGACCCTTATAATGTCTTAGAAATAATTTCCTTGAAATGCGTGTTTGTCTGATCAAACCCTAGTCTAATCAAGTTTGTTATATGTCTAACTCTTATTGGTATTTGTAAAGATGGGGTTGACTAACACATGATATGAAATGTCTATGCGTGATGATGAAGTCCTAGATGTATGAGTTGACCTGAATGACGGTGGTCATGAATCCTAGGGTTTGGAACCAAGCCTTAGTCAAAGTTTGTTTCTCTAGGATGATGGTATTTGTGAAATTCTAGGGTTTTGGAGTTGAACCTTAGTAGAAGTAAAAATATCTGATGTATGATGACTATATGATGATTTGAGATTTGTGTAAGATTGTTGAAATCTGATTTTTGGTTGGGATTGATGTTTGATTGAAAATCTAGGGTTTGCAACTAACCCTAGTGGAAGCTGGTCATGTTAATGACTAAGCTGTGATGGATTTTGATTGATTCTTTTGTATGAAATCTAGGATTTGAATGAAACCCTAGTGGAAAGTCTAACATATGAATTCTGAAAGTTGTTAGATGCCTTGTAATATCTATATTTGTTTGATTTGTTTTTAGGGTTTTCTATATGTTGCAGGAGGGTATGTCATACCTTTGAAAGAAACATTGAAACCCTAGATGTAATGAAAGTTGTTATGAAGTAGTCTAGGGTTTATGACAAAGTCCCTAGCAAGATGTTGAAGAGTATGTCTCTTGTTTGAATATCTTATTGAAATGCTCCTGTTATTATAATATTTTGATATGGCTAACTTCATGCTTCTAGAGATTTGGTTGTACTCGCTATATAAATTGTGATATGGTGAAGATATTCGTTGATGTGATAACTCTGACGAAATTCTCTGATGTTGAAGAAAAGAAGTTGATCTCCCTGAGATTAAGAGGGAGCCTGGATAAAGGGAAGCTCCCTGGTTAAGAGGAAGGGCATAACATAGTTTTGATTGAAGAATGTTTTTGAAGATATGTTGTTGAATATGAAGTAGGAAAGGAAAATGTATGATTGAGGAATCTTTTGTCAAAAATTCCATTGATAATCCTACTATAATGAGAAGCAACATTTGTTGTCTGGAAGAACCCGAAGGTTTGTATTTGATTATGTACATGTGAAAGTATATTATTGATTAGGGTTGTGTTTGTACATGTAAATCTCTCGAAGATTTTGATAGCATGCTGGCTATCAATCAGTTTGATTGGGAGAAATTGGTTATCCTTGATCTGTTGGATCCAAGAGTGTTGAGGCTTTGTGAGTAAAGCATTGCCAGGGAGGACATTTGGCTGGCACTTTGTGTTGATGTCTAGGTCCCGAAGTTGGAAAAGGTGGTGTTGATTATAGACCTATGTTTTTGGATACACACCTGGATCTTTGGGTTGATGGTTAGCAAGTAAGCCCGATGGTACCTAGAGGGGTTGAAAGCTTGAGCCCATCTTAGTCCCATCCGAACATATTGCCCTTGTCAGGAATCTAGTCCATGGCATTGCGGTACCTAAATTGTTGAGAGACCAATGGATAGATTGCCTTGTTCAGCAATCTCGTCCATGGCATTGTGATGCCTAAAGTTATTCATGATTCAAATTCTTGAGATCTTCCTTGTACTTGTATATAATGAATACCTCCTAGTTAAGGAGCAGTGGCAAATGTAACTAGGTTTGGTCTTCATTAAACGTATTTGAGTCATCTTGTAATGTACTTGTCAAAAGAATAAAGAAAAGAATTATTATTATTATTATTACGACTTATTAAACCATGGGTTTCATGCTCAGGTCATCATGATTTAGGTCAAAGTCCCCATTGAGTACTTCTAGGATTTATTCTGAGTCAATAGAGTCATTGTACTTTTAAAGAGACCCTTCTTGGGCTTTTGAATCGTGTAAAAAGGTTATGTATTGAATCAAATATGAATTTTGTTGTATCCACACCAAGTCAGCCTTAAGATGATCAAGTCGGCCTCAAAGGAGGCTATTTGACCTCACCAAAGCGCTATAAATGCATTAAGCCATTCGAATTCCATTTGAAGCACTCTCTCTCACAAGCAAGTTCGATCTCTCTTGAAGCTGGAAGAAGTGCGAAATAATAAGAGGAGAAGGAAGTGTGAGTTTGTTCTAGGAGAAAGAGAAAGGGAAAATTGAACCTTTGGTACAACTATCTCTCTCTCTCTCGTGCCCTAGTTTGGAAGATCAAAATTCTCTTGTTGATGTCATAGCCAGTTGTCGTATTGATGTTGTGGCCAGTTACCTTGTGATGTTGCCACCTCAAGAAACTGCATTGGGCCAAGATCGAAGGTTTTAAGTGAAGATCAAAGTATTTCAATGAAGATCGGAGTCTCTAAGGCATGGTCAAAGTTGTTGGGTCAAAAAAAGTGTTGTCATTGTTGTTGTTGTTGTTAGGTCAAGAAAGATCATCTGCAAGTAAGGAAGAAGGTAGACTTGGCGTGGAGGATAATTCATGCCAAGGTCAAAAGTCTTGGAATATCTCCAAAAAACTATTGAAGGAAGAATTACTGACTGGGTTTTCCCCTAGAGCGGGTTTTTGCCCTGGCTATGAGCCTACATCTGGTGTCCATTGTTTATGTGCTATTGCTTTGGTAATTACTTTATGAACTAAAAGAAAGAAGATATAAAAGAAACCTAATAAGAAGTCAAGAACATCACAAGTAATTATCAAGTATAAGAAAATATTTCTGCCTTTCTGATTTTCTAACAAGATAGACATGTTACTGCTCACACTAGTAGGGATCCTAAAGGGAATCCTAAAGGGGCAACTATCAGGACAAGGGAAACAATGGAGACTTAGCCCACTGTCACCTCAGATAAGGCTCCCTACTCTTTATGGACTTTCACCGATGGGAGGAGACCCATATGAGGACTCACTTACAAATAATATATCAATGCAATGGATAAGAGGTGATTCCAATCACCATTTCCAAGGAGAAACTCAAAATTAAGCCTTTCTTGCTTTGTAAGCAAGGTGTAGGGTTTTTCTAGGAAAGGTTTATGAAGATATGAGGGTTAGGTTTAGGGAGTATTGTTGAAGAATATAACTAGCTTTGGTCTTCATAATTGTACTTGAAGTCAAAATGTAATATATTTATCAAAAGAAAGAAAAAATAAATTTTTTATTATTTTAATTGACTTGTTAAAGCATGGGTTTCATGCTTGGGTCAAATCAATGTAGATAATATCAGAGAAATATCGCCAAATAGCATAAATATCGCGATATTTTCGGCGAGCCGAAATATCGCCGAGAATATATCGTGATATTTTCTGCTCCCGAAAACAAAATATTGCGCGACGATATAAAATATCGTCGGGCGTGTTTTTCCACGGCTACAAAAAGGGAAAATTGGTTTTCTTTTCTTCATTTTTGTTTTTAAGTGTTGGAGAAGGAAGGGAAAGAGTTTTGTGGTGCTTGTCAAGGAGGGTTTGAAGATCAAACAACGATTATCACCACCTATTAAGATTTTTTTGTGGATCAAAGATTGAAGAATAGTGAAACAAACTTCATTTCTTCCATTAACAAGTATGTTCGTAAAACCCGGATGCGGGTGACACGTTGACAGGGATTGGCCATGTGATCGACACGAGAAGCCTTCAGCGCGAAGGCAACCTGTCCTGAGAGCAATGAATTCCATTACTCGCGCATTGAAGGGCATTCAATGCCATTCCCTCTGCCCGAGCTACCAAGGAATTAAGATAGTGGCAAACAGAATGTCGAGGTATGAAGAGCTCAGTTTGACAGGCTTGTCTATACAGGCCAGGGAGTTCGATTTGGCTCTGCAAGATAATGAAGGTTTGCGGGCAGGGGAGAAGAGAGTAAGTGCGCGTAAGCCTAGAGGCCATCCCGCTTACTGGTTAGGGAAGCAGAAAGGATTCAGAGGCGGCAAACAGTTTGAGATTTGGCCCCCACTGTTACATTGTTTCACGGAGAAGCTAGCGAAGAAAACCCAGTCACATCTTTACAGGTTCAGGATGCCTCTCAGAGGTCATGCTTCGCCAAGTAGGGGTAGAAATCTTGGTAAGAGGGGGAAATCTGGGGGCAGAAGAGTTCATAGCCCGCAGAAGGTTTCACCATTGGCTTATGCCTCGCCCAGCTCTCCGGGCTCTGACGAATCCGACCCGGATATCATCAACTCGGTGCAGACGGTAAGATTCAAATAATTCCGCCGCACCAACAAGCCAATTGTTTCTGCAATGATTACAGTGGTTTTTTCGGAGGAAAATGAAAACGAAGGAAAGGGAAAAGGAATTTGTGAGGAGCAGGAGCCAAGCTCCAACAATTCCTCTCAGAGCGGTAGCCAGGAGGAAAGCTCCTACCTACCCTCCTCTCAGAGCAAGCTCGAAGAGGAAAGCACAGGCTTTCAGTCTAAGGAGCAGAATGAAGCTCTCCGAGATATCTGTAGCCTAATAGATATGGAAATTACCAGTTCGGTAGCCAAGAAGATGCCTGAGGATGACATGAAGCCTGAACGCTTCTTCGGAGGCCGTCTGTATCCCATTCTCCCTCCAGGATTTCTGAGACTGGAGGACATTCCGGTAGGCATGGAAATCGAGTTTGTGCCCGATCCAGAACGCGAGGAAGCGGAATGGAAAGCCGAGCAGAAAGCTGCAAAGCAGAAGGAAAATGAGGACCAGGAAGATGCAGAGGAGGGGAAGGAGTAAGGTACTTCTCCAGCGTTTTTTTTTTGGTTTTTTGGTTCTGTTACGATGAACACATACGCTCAGTCCGTCCTTGCTTTTTGGTTACGTGTGGCAACTATGTTCACCCGGGTAGCGTCCAGAATGCCACCTACGCTCAGCCTGCTGTTGGTCTATGGATTCGGGCGCCGACGCCACCTGTGTTCAGTCCGGATAGCTTGACGTGTCCTCTATCCAGCCTCCCTCTCCTAACAGGCATCTTGGCTCTGTCTAGTCACTTTCTGTTTATGTTTTTGTTAATTCCAGGCTATCATGTATAATTTTGTAAACTGGAATTGTAATGGTGAAAACAGGCACTGTATCAAAGCCTGCAAACACAAATTTTGGTTTGGTAAACTTGACAGAGAGCTGTTCACGCGCTCTCAGAGGTTTCGACCTCTTGTACATATCTTTTTCATTTTCTTAATATAAAATAGCTTAGCATTTGCCCAAAAAAAAAAACAAGTATGTTCGTAAAAACCCTTATGTTAATGATTTTTTCATAGATTTAGGGTTATGCTTGCTTGCCTCTTTGCCTACCAACATTTTGTTTTTTTGTTTTTTTCCATTTTCTATGATTTTCATGCCCATGAACCAATGCAAGGGTTTTCTCCATATTTGGACAGCAAGCTTCATTTTTTTTTTCAACTTTCTTATGCACCCTCTTATTGCCATTTTTCGTTCACATTGCAAAATGCAAATAATGTAGTGATTTTTTTTAATGAGGTGGTTATTACTTATTATTTTTTCATTTTGTGTTGGGGGGTTTAATGCCAATTTTTTGTTTTTTTGTGCCCTAGGTTTGAATTAGTTCACTACAAATGTCAAATATGTCAAAGGCCTTGGACCCATTTTGGGAGTATGGGGAGGCTGTTGGTGGGGCAAATCAGGCATATATATCATGCAACTT
>APFE031415013.1:260533-271947 GCA_000404065.3 Pinus taeda | reverse complement strand
AACTTGTGTGGGACCAAGATGTCAGGAGGGGTTACACGATTGAAATACCATCTGGCTAGACTCTCTGCATATGATGCAGATGTAATGCCTTGTATGGTTTCTAGTGCAGAGGTTATACAAAAAGCTCGTGAAGCAATTGCTGAACAAGACAGAAAGAAAGCTGCTAGGGAGAGGCCAATGGTCTCAGATAGATAGCTGCTAGTTTGATTTGTTTTGCAACTTTTGCTACATACAAGTTTATAACTCATGATGATGAAATACTTTTAAAGTTTTATATATGTGATGTTACTGTGTTTGAGTCCTTGATTGGACAATTATCACTATCAGGTATCAGCAAGATATGTGATGTTATTTTGTTTGAGTCCTTGATTGGACAATTATCAGGGATCAACGGGATTTGGTATCGCCTTTGAAGTTTGATCATGATGTATCATTTCTATTTAGCATCATATATATCAATGCCTTTTTCATATTTATGTGCCAATGTGTTTAGTTCATGTTGTTATAGCTTTATATGTTTAGAAATCTAAAAAAAAAAATGAATATATTATGCATTTTTTATGCTTGCCAATATTTGCCGATATTTTCGCCAATATTGCCGATAAGATATTTTCTGGACCCTCGCCGATATTTTCCCGATACTGATATTACCAACACTAGGTCAAATATATAGTAGGCTTTAGGTTATTGTCAAAGTCAATTTGTGAAGACTCCTCCATCAAGTCAAAGTCTACTTCTTGTTGAAATAATCCTCATCAAATCGGCTTACCTCAAAAAGAACTCATGTCGACCTACACAGAGACACACCTCCTCATAATGATCATGTCGACTCATTTATGATGAACAAACTACTATATATACAAGCCTAAGATCCTCGCATTACACTAAAACAGAAGTTCAGATTTCAGAGAGAGTTTCAGTGACATAACAAGTTCGGATCTTTTCTAGAATGGGTTCGTAGCATTTTCAATGAGGGTACAACTTTAACATTTTCGGTGAAGGCACAGTCTCAGCACTCCTTGAAGGCATAATATTGACATTTCGGTGAAGGCATAATAAAGATATAACTTCGTTGTATATCTCAAAGATGGCTTATGTGATACCACAGTGATAGGGTCTCGGTATAGTAAAACAATCTCAGTGTTATCACTGTTTTGGTGCAATCACATGATAAAGGGTTCATCGCAGTATGAAGATCTCGGTGCCACTACAGAAATGAAGTTTCGGTCTTAGTACTATTACACTGGTAAGATCTCGGTCTCGATGGAACTGCAGTGATGATGTCTCGATGAAAAACTCAGTGGCAAGTATTCGATGCAATCTCAGTAACAAGAATACGGTGCTAACACAGTGATATAGATCTTGGTATGAAAACACTGCGAAAGGAGAATGACTTGATGGAGGTAGTCTCAAGTCTAAGTTGTAGGGGTCTTGGCCGTCTCATCTTGAACCTACTGAAGGAAGAATTTTGACTGGGTTTTCCCCCAGAGTGGGGTTTTGCCCTGGCAGCGTGCCTACATCTTGTGTTCTCTTTTATTTGTTGCTTGGCATTAGTCTTGATGATAAGAAAAGATAAATCGAAAGAACTAATAATAATAATGATAACATCACAAGATAGTGTCATTAGTAAGAGATCATTTAACTGCCACCTCTATGGATTTCTCAACATGGTATCAAAGCAATGATCAAGGTCAAAGGCAGTTTGAAGAACACTCATACATCTTTGAAGCATTCTCAGTGAGAAGTTCTATTTACATTTGTCTTAAAGATCATGACAGTTAAATCAAGATCCCTCAAGGTAACAAGTTCGAACCTAATTCAAAGAAAAGAAGTTCAGGTTCAATAACACAGTGATGAATTTCAGTAAACCTCAGTAAGGGAGTCCGGTGCTTGTGCAAAGAAGAAGTTTTTCGGTGCTATAACAGAGATAACAAGTTTGGATAAAAAAAATGTTTTGTTGTTATTCCAAGGAGCTCGGATAGGGTATAAAGATGATCTTTATGCTTCCATGGTTCGGCATTATGCTCCCACAGTTCGGTGAGATCCTCCCACAGTTCGGTGTTATGTTTCCATACTCTCACAATTTGCTATTATCTTCCACAGTTCGATATTATGCTCCCTCAGTTTGGTGCTACTTCAATTCGGTGTTACCACAGTAAGAAAGTTTCAATGCTATCACAGGGTGAAGGTCACAATGCAACTATAGTGATGAGGTCTCTATGTAATGACAATGTTAAAATCTCGATGCTATTTCAGTGATGAAGTCTCAGTGATATTACAATGACAAGGTCAAAGCAATAAAAATATTTTGTTGAAGGGATGGAACTTGGTATAGTTGCCTATGGAGATACAAGCACAAGGAACCAGTTTAAGAAAATCAAGTATTCCATACTCAACAAGATGCACTTGCAACAAGTCTAATAAAATTAGAGGTATGTAATTCACAAGGTACGTATGTTCATAAGCGTTTGAATTTCTATTATCTCTAATGGTTCATATAATCCTTGTTTCTAACTAGTTTAGGATAAAGAGTGTACTCTCTAGATAACATATTAAAACCTTAATCCTCCTCAAGAGATTACAAGTAATCTAGGATTCCAAGCAAAAGTCCTTAATTAAAGAAGGAATAACTTTTAATAGATTCCATCCTCCACAGTTATGTAGGAGATCTAATTTGAGAAACTAAATCATGTTCTTAGTATCACATATTTTGCTTGTAAGTATGTATTACTAGTATAAAAGATCTTGGCTTAGTATAAAGAAGACACTTCAAGGAATCCTTCAAAGGCTGTTGGAAAACATCTACTATATCCTCCAGGAGTATGGAAGAGGACATCCCAAGACAAGGTTTTTCAAGGAACAAAGGTATGTCGTAAACTACAAAACATTGATTTCTTTATAATAAATGTTTATTCATTTGATAATCTATTACTAACATCGATATGTCCAACGATATTGAATCATAATGATTCTTTTTTTGGGTGTTCATCACTTGATAAATCTACCCTTCTCATATTCTTAATTGATCTTATAGAACCCTAGACAAGTTCTCTGGAAAACCCTAACCTAAGGGTATGCTAATGTTAATGTCTAAAACCCTAAAACTGCTTAGGGTTTTTGTTAAATGCTATTTTGTTATTGATGTCATGTTTGGGGTTTTGGTGTGATCATGAAAACCCTAACTTGTTATGGTTGAAATGGTGTTGACAGAAATCCCAAACCTTTGAAGTTCTGGTAAAGTAGGGTTTGCTATGATTGAATTGAAACCTTAGATCTTTAGGGTTTGGTTGGCCCTATAAGCAAAACCCTTGTTATGTATTTAAATAAGTCCCTAGGAATGTGTCCATTGGTTGACTCCCTAGCCTAGTCTAGGGTGATATATGTCTAAAATAATAATGTTGTCTGACATATGATTTGATGATGAATTCCTAGATATGTGTGTTTGACCTAATTATTGTTGGTCATAAGTCTTAGGGTGTAATCTAAGCCCTTGTATGACTTTGATGTTCTAGGATGATGTTTTTTGGTAAATCTAGAGTTTTGCAGCTAAACCCTAGTAGTAGTTAAATTCTCTATGTTGGACACCTAATTCTCTAAGGGTTGGTGTGGAAGCTAAACAGTCAAAGGGAGTCCAAGGCACCACTTGGAATATGAAACCAAGGGTCACTCCAATGTATTATACATATGTATCACTGCGAATAATATATATGCAATTCAAGCTTATCCTATTTGTCTGTCTTCTCCATGTGTGTGTTTAACATGGTATCAAAGCGGGTTCCTTCCTGCCCTGCTCAAATTTGAATCACTAATTTTGTGGTGCAGTGATTTTGGCCGTTTCTCTACCTTTGTGTAGAATTGTCCCTTTGTCAACCACTTCCTTGCCTCGTCTCTATATTGTTTACAGTCTTGAAATAACAAAAATAGCCTGCCCAGTTAACACTTCATAACGCTCCTCTTACTGTGCATTGAATTTCGTTTCTTCTACCATTATTCTCTGTCCAACGTTACTGCGGCGAGCGTGGAATAGTTTGAAAGTTGTGGAGGATTGAAGGCGGGTGCGCTCAGGATTGACTGTCGAAGGCAGTCTTCCCATTTCTGCAATCTGTCATATTCGTTGTCCCTCTGCATCAATCCTATTGACGAAAGTAGCGTTGAAGGGAGATGGTGCAATGATGAGATGAGTGATTTCAGCGCTTGATTGGGCATTTAAGGTTGAACTAAAGGCCGCTGGAATGCCATAATGTTCTGTGCAATGAGGTTGGTCTGGGTTCTGTTCTCTGCAAGTCGTGAAGGTTTTGTGCATTAAATAATTTTAAATGGCGTATGCTAGTGTGCATTCTATTGGAACCTATGAATGTGTTGATGTGAATGTGTTGAATGAGTGACTGTGCTTAAAATGCCTCTATGTTAATCACTCCTTACGCTCGGCCTCACCTGCACAACATTGTTCCTCCCTCGGCATTGTGATGGACGCTACTTATTTCTGCTGTGTGTTGCATGGGTGCAGATTTTGGATTCTCACATTCCTACAGTGCAGCAACGTGTCCCCAAGTAGAGCTAGATGTTGACCACTACGTGTCAACTACCCATAGCAGTACACCCCCTCTCCTTCGCAAAAAGGGATAGCGCTTGATCGACGTGTTCGTGCCATTCGACAGTCATCGTCGACTTGATCATATTATGTTGTAAACCCAGTCTGCATGTGTGAATTGTAAATAATCTTAGCAAAGCTGAGTCATGTATGTAAATTGCCTAGGTGGACCTAATTTTCTAGTGATAATCTACGTTCCAGAAGGTTTTTTGTCTCACCGATCCATGATCGGCAGAGTTTTCCTTCGCCTAACCCCAAAGCCGGGAATGAATTTTTTCCATTAGAATCTTAGGAGAATCCTAGTGCGTTGATCTGCTAGATTATAGTTGTGTCGCAGAATGGGTGGTCTATGAGGGTCTATGTCAAATGGGTTTTTCCCCCTTAAGTGTAATTGTAAAGTTCGTGATGTTAAAGTGTCTGAGGGTTAGAAATTTTTAATTACCCTCATAGTCATAAGTCCTAGTCCTAGGTCCTAGGTAATTTTTCCAAGGGTTAGTCGATGATCCATTTTAAAAATAAAATTAAAAAATAAATAAAAATTAAAAATATATATTATAATTAAAAACATAAATAAAAATCAGTAATAATTAAATAGAATAAAAACATAAAAAATAAAATAATAAAATAATAATTTTTGAGTAAATAAATGCAGAATTTCAATTTTTTAATGCATTAGAAATTTGACGGATGAGATTAAGAGATATCTTGATCCTCATCGACAGTCGAGATCATTCTGACATGGATCACTCGAACTAGCTGTTGGGAATTTTTCCTTTAAATAGGGTGCTAGGGGTCATTTGAGATCATTTGATCTGTGAGTCTTGTGCTGAAGAAAGCTCTCTTGTAAACTTTTTATGGTGCTAATAAAGAAAGACTTTGGGGTTGAAATTTTGCTGGTGTTACTCTCCTGAAGTGCTTTGAGCTGTTTTATTTTCTGCATAATTTTATTTTCAGCCATTAGTAATAGCTTGATGTAGAGTATTGTTGAACACAGGTATCTTGTTCACTTACTAAGGTTTGAATAGTATTAGAATTTCTGAAATAATGGCAGGTATCTCCATTGGATCTAGGATCTAGTACTGTTTTTCTCTCTTTATTGATGGTTGAAGTGAGCTGTGCAGGAAACCCTTATTGAGGAAATCAGTGGGTGTTTGCGGAAGTTCTCGGTTGAACCAGCCAATTCTCGCAAAGCACTCTCTTGTAGAGCCCAGTCAGTTTTGATTCTGGGTTTATCATTTAGAGTTTATTTTTGAGTTGCATGAGAGATTTCTAAAGTATCTCATAGTAAATCTGATATTTTGAAAATATTATTAAGGATTACTGACAAATCTGGCTGTTGTAGAGTCATGTAACTGTAAATATTTGTAGCTGGTTTGTAGGGTTTTAGTTTTTTTTTGCATATGTATTATCTGGGTGTTTGTCTTTTCGTTACAGGTTACAGGTACAAATTTTAAAAAATCTTGCGGGGTTTTCATCAGATAATCTGAGGCAACTAACTCAAAATTTTAAGAGCCCTGGTGAATCTTAAGAGGGTTTTTTGATTCATTTATTTGTTGTCTGGGGTTTCATCATCTTTCGGAATTTTTAAGGTCTAAGTGTGGATTTTAAAATTTTTACAAGATCTAGAAAATTTCTGGGCTATTTTCCAACTTCTCCTTACACCGATTTCAAATTCCTCTCCCACACAGTGCTCTCTCCACGCTGCTCAAATCCGCAGTCATAAAGCATTGTTCCATCCCAGCTCCTATCTCTATCCACAAGCAGCTCCTTTATACCTGCGTATTCATCCCTCCCGCGTGCTCTATTTCTCTAAACCGCAGCCGCATCAATCGAAATTGTTCTTGTATCCTTCATCCATTGCTCAGCATCTTCAATCCTTGCCGCCGTTGCACCTGCAAACAAATAGCAGAACCCGTGGCCCCTACGTCGATTCTTTTTGGGTTATAAGCTGTTACGTGCAATCATTTCCAATTCTGCTACAAGTCCACAGCCCCAAGGCCATCGATTCCACCTGCGTCCAGCCCATCCGCTGCCTCATTTTCCTGCACGCGTCCATCATCCTTCTCCGCCATTCTCCTCACGTTTTGCTCTCCTTCCACCGTCCAAACCTACAGCAGATTCATCTCCCCTCAACGCTGCGTCCATTTTCTCCTCCGCGTGATTTTTCTCTCACTGTCTCCCCTCAAGAGCTGCCATTTCTGCACTCTCATCTGTTGCCGTCGAAAAATTTCAGCACTCCTGCAAACAGTCACGCAGATAATAATCAGCGATTTTAACAGGTTTGCGTGTTGATTTATGGTTCAGGTAATGCGTCTATTTTCTACTTTAATTTCAGATTTTAGAACTTACGTAGTTCCTTTTTTTTATCTTAGCTTTGTTTTGTTTTATTTTAAATTTTGATCTTTATAAAAAATATAAAAATTGATTTCCATTTTTTTTTAAAATTGGTTGTAAGTTCAAGTTTTGTTTTGTTCATAATCAAAAATCAATATAAAAAAAAGGGAAAGTTTTAATCTTTATTTTAGTTTTAGTTTAGCTTTAGTTAGTTTTTTTTTATTTAATTTAGGCTTCTCATTATGTAGCTTTAGTTCTATTTAATTTAGTTTGCTTTAAATTTAAACTTACTTTTAGATTTTAGATTAATTTTAGTTTTATTTTATTTTGACTTTAAAAAAATAATAATAATAATAAAATTAAATAAATATATAAAAATTAAATTAATTTTCATTTTTTCTTATATAGAATAGGTGTTAGACTAGAGTTGAGTTTTAGGATTTATAGATTTAATTTATTTTTGTCATAGTTTGGTTAAGTTTCATTTCACTTTAAAAATTAAAAATAAATAAATAAAAATAAAAAGGTTTCCTTTTAGTTTAGTTCAAATTTTGGATTTAAAGTTTCATTTACTTAGTCTTTAGTCTTGTTTTATTTTAAAAAAAAAAACTAAAATATTTTGAGAAGGCTTAACAAGAAATTGAAATTTTCATTTTGGCGACTTTTGCAGTGTTCATGTTCCATTTCTCTATGGCTAAATGCACTTATATGTTTAGTTAAAGTTAGCTATGTGAAAGTGGCAACCAATCAGCATTTAAATTCCATGATCTTTTAAAGCATTTAATTTTTCTTTAAGTTTAATTGCTGGATCATCGTTAAAGCATTGTGAATTTGCTGGATATCTTGCATTGCTTGGGTTATTCGATGATAAATGTTTGTTTTACATGGTCCATATTTTTGCAACATCTAATCATTTAATCATTAACTCCATAAGGCACTGGTCTGTAAACTTAATAAAATCAATTAAGTGTTTGTTTCCTCTCGTGTCTCCCAACCCAACTAGTCTCAGTTGGTCATCCATTATCCCATAGGGTCTACCCCCCTTAGCCGCGGGAGACAGGCTTAAACGGAGAGATCGGGGATCAGCGTGACAGCCCCCGGTCTGAGCGTTGTCATGACAATCTGTGCGAAAACATTTTTTTGGCGCCGTTGCCGGGGAGAGAGTTTTTTCTGTCCTTGGTCCTTCATTTCAAGCTTTTCCGTGTTTCACTCCCTGTCCGGGTGGCGACTCCACTTCATATATTATCATCAAGAGTGTATACTAGAAGACATCCAAGCAGTTTGTGCAATCTTGCTCCTGATACTGAAAGGGCCCTCAGGGTACGATTACACAAACTCTCTTCTCGTACACTTCTTGTTAACCTCGGACAAGAAGCCCTCTCTGATATCCATTTGCTTTTTACTAGTCCAATTGGGCATGACATCATGGATATGTATGCCCCTTGCAATTTTTCTAACATTCCAGGGTATCCTAATGCTCTTCCATCGCTTGGGATAGATAAGTTGCCTAGCTTTCAGGGAGATAATGTGATTAGTGCAAATTCGCATCTGAGAGATTTTGGTATATGGATGGCCAAGTACGCAAGGTCTCCTGATTTCGATCATGAGGATGTTAGAATGACTCTTTTTATTTTAACTTTGGGGGGCGATGCTCATGAATGGTTTACTGAAAAACCTCAGAATTCATTTGATTCCTTACTGTCGATCATTGATGCATTTAAAGAAAGATATGGAGATAAGAAAGAGGGAAGACGTCTTGTAAAAGCTATCAGCATAATAAAAAAGAGAGAGAATGAAACTGTTGAAGAATTTAACAAAAGGTTTAATAGTAGTGTTAGAGAATTACCTCAAGACTATAAACCTACCGAAAAATCTCTTCGAGATTTTTACATTGATGCCTTTAGTCCTGAGCCATCTTATGAATTAAGGCGTGCTAGACTTAATGATTATAGAGATTTCCAGACCTTAGCTATAGAGCTTGAAAAGGACAAGGCAGCATCTGGGAAGTTTGAGATCCCAAGTTTCGATAGGCCACTATGAAACTAAAAGAACCTAAAGGAAAAGCAGTTCAAGGACCTGAAAGCAAACTTGTTCTCAAATTGCTCCAAAAGATTGAAACCATGGAAATTAATCATAATAAGGAGATAGCTACTTTGCAGAATAGGTTGGTCCAAATGGAAGGAACACAAACGCAAAACTTCCAACCTCGAAATAATAATAACAGAAATAACAATTGGCAAAAGAAGGGGCAATCTAGTAAGCAGAGACCTCCTAATCTGTTAACTAATTTGGTCGATAATGCTCCTCGTTGTTGTCAGGTTTGTGATGCCCTTCATGAAGAGGCCACTTGTCCTATCGTTAGAAGAATTTTAGATAATGGAATGTTTGGGGCAGGTGATCAAATAAATGTAGTAGGTAGCAAGTTTCCTTTGTCTATGGATGATTGGATAGAGGTCAAGGAAAATAGTCATGATGTTGTGAATCCTTCATCAGCTTTTAGTGTAAATAACCTTAAAAACGAAGATAACATTTTGGCGAGGTTATATGGTGAAAAACCTTCTCCTGAGCAAATCATGGAAATTGCTAGAGATAAAGGTTTGACCTATCAGAGAAGGGATAGAGATCAAAGCGGGAATCAAATTCCCCCTCGAACTTTTAACCCTGGTTTGAACTTTGGATTAGATGTCGATTTGGGAAGTTGGTTTAACAATGCAAAAATCTGGGTTCCTGTCTCCGAGATTGCTAAAATCCCTTCCCAAAGAGATAAGTTACTAAAAGCTATTCAAGGTCCTCAAGTAAATATTTCTCAACAGAAGAATCGGGAAGTTAACTATCATGATGCTCCCATATATTTGCAAAGCTTAGATGTTGATAACAAAGATCACCAGCCTTTCTTTATCACCTTGTTAGTTAATGGATATAAATTGAATAATTGCATGTTGGATTCTAGTGCATCAACTTGTGTAATGACTAAAAGGGTTAGGGAACAGCTTAACTTAAGAGTTTCTAGACCCTACTATAAGATATGTGCCATGGATCCTAAGAAAATCGAAGTGCATGGTTTAATCAAAGATTTGCAAGTTCATCTATCAGTTTACCCAGACATCATGGTTGTCATGGATATTGTTGTTGTGGATGTGCCTGATGCCTGGGGTATGCTGTTATCCAGAAAGTGGGCCTCTGATCTAGGAGGAAGCATTCAAATGAATTGGTCATATGCTATGATTCCTTCTCCTAGGGGTGATGGTTTTATAGGACTAAATAGAGAGCCCGAAAGAAAATTTCATGTCGAGGATCCTAAGAGGCCTCACAACGAGATAATCAAAGAGCAATCTGACATTGGGAACTATGCCATCATGTCTAATTTCATAATTCCTCCCGATGACAAGATTAGGGATCTCAATAATAGAGTTTGGTACATGTACTTCGATGGTGCCTCATCTAAGCATGGTAAAGGTGCTGGAATAGTGCTCAAATCTCCCCTAGATCACATTTTCAAGTTTTCCTATCGATTAGAATTTGAAGCAACCAACAATGTCGCTGAATATGAAGCTATATTGTTGGGTCTTGAATTGGCAAAGTCTTTGAAAATTAAGTTGCTTAGCATTAAGGGGGGATTCTGATTTAATTATCATGCAGCTTAAAAATAAATTCACATGTAAAAATCAAAGATTAAGGAATTATCGAAATGTTGTGTGGGATACTATAGAGCACTTTGATGCCCTTGACCTCAAAGCTATCCCAAGGGAGCAAAATAGTTTGGCAGATGAACTTGCCGTAGCTGCTACTACTTTCCAGTTATCTGATGAGCTAATTAAGAATAAGATCAAAATGGAAGTAATATTTAGACCATCTGTTCCAGATAACTCAGAGCATTGGCAAATCTTTAATGATGAAAAGCAAGTCATTCGTTTTCTTAATAGTTTGGATGAGTTTGAGGATTTCCGGATAGATTCTGAGGAGGATGGATCTTTAAATCATGAGCATATCATGAATCCTACTCCTAGGAATGTGGTTGCCTTAGAGCAACATTTTGATCGGCATGATGCCACAAAGATGAGAGAAGAAAATAAGATAGACCCAGGCGAATATCTCGAGATAAACATTGGTACTTCTGAAAACCCAAAAATTGTTAAAATCGGTAAAGGTACTAGTGTGGAGGAAAGGAAAAAGTTAATTAATTTACTCTGCGAATATCGAGATGTTTTAGCTTTTTCTTATGATGAATTAAAGGGGTATAGGGAAGATGTCATGGAAAATACTATCCCCTTGAAAGATGAAAATGTTAAACCCTTTCGCCAGAAACTTAGGCAAATTAATCCTAAATTGGCCCCGTTATTTCAGAAAGAGCTTGCGAAAATGCTTGCAGTAGGAATTATCGCTCAAACTAGGCATTCGACATGGTGTTCAAATTTGGTGATTGTTAGGAAAAAGAATGGTACGATAAGGCTTTGTGTCGATTTCCGAAACCTTAATCTAGCATGCAAGA
>APFE031415013.1:203452-258456 GCA_000404065.3 Pinus taeda | reverse complement strand
ATTCCTGCTAAGAATGCCACTAAAAAGGTTATTATGGATTTCATTGAAAATAATATCATTACTAGATTTGGTGTCCCTGCTAAGATCACTACTGACAATGCCAAAGCTTTTAGTTCCTCAGAGATTTCATCTTTTTGTTTCAAGTATGGCATTGTTTTATCTCATTCATCAAATTACTATCCTCATGGTAATGGTCTAGCTGAATCAAGTAACAAGAATCTCATAACCATTATCAAGATGATAGTAGGAGATAATAAGAGATCATGGGATAGCAAAATCAAGTATGCTTTATGGGCAGATAGAATCACTAAAAAGAAAGCTACTGGTAAATCTCCCTTTGAATTAGTTTATGGCTTGGATGTAACCTTACCTGTGCACCTGAAATTGCCAGCTTATCAGCTCCTTCAAAATTTTTCTACTAATAAAGATGTTGTTCAGAATAGAATAGATCAGATTGTGGAGTTAGATGAAGCTCGTAGGACAGCTTTTGATGCTATGTGTAAAAATCAGTCTAACATTAAGAAAAGCTTTGATAAATTCTCTCGATCTAGATCTTTGCAGGTGGGAGATATGGTATTTCTTTGGGATCGCAAGAATGAAAAACCAGGAAAACATAAGAAGTTCGACAGTTTGTGGCTGGGACCGTACATCATTTGAGATATAGCTGGACCAAACTCATTCCACTTGAGCAAATTGGATGGCGAACCACTTGATCTACCTGTGAATGGCCCAATGCTCAAGTTGTTCTTCAAAGATGATATCTGATGCCATAGGGCATCCTTTTTATTGTATCTCTAACCCTACTCCTTGTTATTTCATGCATTTTATTTCTGTTTTAGGATTAGATTTACTTTCCTTGTTAATAAATGAAGAGCTTATATCTTTCATGTGCTTAAATGTTATATGATGATTTTTGGATGGACGCTACTTATTTCTATTATGTGTTGCGTGGATGCAGATTCTGGATTCTTACATTCCTGCAGTGCAGCAACGTGTCCCCAAGTAGAGCCAGATGTTGACCACTAGGTGTCAACTTCCCATAGCAGTACACCCCCTTTTCTTCGCAAAAGGGATAGTGCTTGATTGATGTGTCCATGCCATTCGACAGTCATTGTCGTCTTGATCATATTATGTTGTAAACCCAGTCTGCATGTGTAAATTGTAAATAATCTTAGCAGAACTGAGTCATGTATGTAAATTGCCTAGGTGGACCTAATTTTCTAGTGATAATCTACGTTCCGGAAGGTTTTTTGTCTCACCGATCCATGATCGGCAGAGTTTTCCTTCAGCCTAACCCCAAAGCCGGAATGGATTTTGTCATTAGAATTTTAGGGGAATCCTAGTGTGTTGATCTGCTAGATTATGTTTGGTTGCAGAACTGGGTGGTCTATGAGGGTCTATTTCAAATGAGTTTTCTTCCTTAAGATGTAAAATTGTAAAGTTCATGATGTAAAGTGTCTTGAGGGTTAGAAAATGTTTTAATACCCTCATAAGTCATAAGTCCTAAGTCCTAGGTCCTAGGTAATTTTTCCAAAGGCTAAGTTCGAGGATCCATATCATCTCTCTATATATATATATTATTATATATATATATATATATATATATATATATATATATATATATATATTATAATTAAAAATAAACAAAAATAATAAAAAATAATAAAAAAATTAAAAAATAAAATAAAATTTAAATATTGAAAATTAAAAAATATAAAAAAATACTAAAATAGAATAAAAACTTAAAAAATAATAAAATAATAATTTTTGAGTAAATAAATGCAGAATTTCAACTTTTTAATGCATTAAAAATTCGACGGATGAGATTAAGAGATATCTTGATCCTCAGCGACGGTCGAGATCATTTTGACATGGATCACTCGAACTAGCCGTTGGAAATTTTTCCTTTAAATAGGGTGCTAGGGGTCATTTGAGATCATTTGATCTGTGAGTCTTGTGCTTGAAGAAAGCTCTTTTGTAAACTTTTTCTGGTGCTAATAAAGAAAGACTTTGGGGTTGAAATCTTGCTGGTGTTACTCTCCTGAAGTGCTGTGAGCTATTTTATTTTCTGCATATTTTTATTTTTCAGCCATTAGTAATAGCTTGATGTAGAGTATTGTTGAACACAGGTATCTTGTTCACTTACTAGGGTTTGAATGGTAATAAGATTTCTGAAATAATGGCAGGTATCTCCATTGTATGTGGAATCTAGTGTTGTTTTTTTCCCTCTTTATTGATGGTTGAAGTGAGTTGTGTAGGAAACCCTTATTGAAAAGATCAGTGGGCGTTTGGGGAAGTTCTCGACTGAACCAGCCAACTCCCGCAAGCATTCTCTTGCAGAGCCCAGCCAGTTTCGATCTTGGGTTTATCATTTAAATTTATTATTGAGTTGCATGAAAGTTTTTCTAAAGTATCTCATAGTAAATCTGAAATTTTGAAAATATTACTGTCGATTATTGATAAATCTGGCTGTCTAAGAGTCAAAAAGTTGTAAATGTTGTAATTGTTTAGCCGATTTAGGGTTTTAGTTTTGTTTTCTGTACACATTATTTTTTGGGTGTTTTTCCATTTCAGGTTGCAGGGTTTCTGAAGATTTTTGAGGGTTTATCTAAGCTGTTTTGCTGTCGAAGGGTTTCAATTTCGATTGTTTTCAGATCTGGAAGAAATCTTACGAGGGTTTCATTGATAATTCTGAAGCACAAGAGTGAATATCATTTTCTGGAGTTTGGAATATTTTTCTGAGGGCTGCAAAAACGTTTTTTATTTTTTTTAATTAACCTCCCTCCGGCTGCGTTTTTCTTATTTTGGCAGAATTCAGAATTTTTCTTATATCCGCCATCTCTCATACTACTCAGCTCCTTGCATCCATTCTACAAACGGATTCTCAGCATTGCCGTAGCCATCACCATCGTGCTTTCCTGCTCTCCCTCGTCCATACTGTGTGTCATCACCTGCAAACAAAATTTAAAAAATAAAAAATAAAAAAAAACATTGCCGCGGCTCCTTTCAGTTCCACGCTGTCTCAGTTGTGCCTATCCTCCAGCTGTCAACGTTGCTCTTGCTGCTATCAGGCACTCAAAAACGCAACAGCCATTCTCTTCTACGGCTTATTATCGGTTTCGAAAGCCTCTCATCAAGCCGCCTGTTCACACATCCGTTCTTCAGCTGATTTTTTTTGTTCTCTCTACACTCATCGACTCACTCCTCATCGTCCAACCCTCCTCTCTGTCGTCCACCTCTGCCTGCTCATTGGCCTCTTTCTCTGCGTAGTCTTCTATCCTCATCCACGCAGCTGCCATTACCCATTCGCTCTCCACCCTGTGGCTACACCTTTGCTGCCTGCAAAACATTTCAAAACTACTCAGTTTTCTGTCCACGCGATCGCTCGACCTCCAACCTGCAAAAAAAGGGCATGCCTTCCTCCATCTCTCCTGCGTAAACTTCTCCACCTTTGCCGCAAACCCGTCGAGCTACCATTCCACAGTTGCCATCACAAACCTGCAAGAGCACGTTTCGATTTTTTTATACGGGCCAGGGTTCTACATTTAGTTTTAGGTGTACGGTTAAATCTCTTATGCGTTTAGTTTAGCTCCCTTTTTTTTTCATACGTTAGGTTTTTTAGCTTTTATTTGGTGTGATTTTATTTTAAAGTTTGGGTTTTTTTTATTTGAGTCTTATGTTATGTTTTAAATAAAAAGTGAAAAATAAAAAAAAGGCTCCTATAGATTAGTTTTAGATTTATTAAATTGTTTAGTTTTTTGTTAGATTTACTTTTCTTAAAATTTAGATTTAGCTTTTGTTTAGATTTTAATTTTAAAGAAAAAAAAATGATAAAAATTTAAATTACTAACCCTTAAAAAAAAAAAAAACGATTTTCCTTTTAAGTTCCTATGTATGTTGTAGTTAGGGTTTAGTTTAGTTTTACGGTTTAGAATTTAACAATTTTTGTTAAAGTTTTAGTTTCATTTAAATTTTAACTAAATTTAGATTTAATTTTATCTTTTTGTAGTTTAAAAAATATATATTAATTTTCATTTTCTTATATAGATTAGGTGTTAGATTAGAGTTTTAGGATTTAGATTTAACTTTTATTTTTGTGATAGGTTAGTTGAGTTTCATTTTTACTTTAAAAAAATTAATATAATAAAAAAATAAAAAATATATAATAAAAAAGGGGTTTCTTTTAATTTAGTTTTATTTAGATTTTTGATTCAAAGTTTCATTTAGTCTTTAATTTTCTTTTATTTGAAAAATATAAAAATATTTTGGAAATTTTTTGCCAGTTTGAGTCTTGGCTCAGGAATTTGTTATGTTTTATCTTTTCTAGTGACGCTAAAATTTTGATGTGGGAATTAATGTTTATCATGCTTAAATGTTCATTTGAAGATTAACTACATGAATGTGATCTCTGGTTAGCATTATACGTGGTTGTTTAAAGCACTTTATCTTTCGAAATTTTAATTGCTGGAGTATCATCAAGTCATTGAGCATTTATTGATTATTTCACATTTGGTAAAAGTTAAACTTTGTTTGAGTTATTTAATGGTGAACGATTGTTAATGAGTTCATATTTCTGCAGCATTTGATAAATGATTGTTTTACATGGTTTATGCTTTTGCAACATTTAATAAATCATCATTTAATCATTAATTCCATAAGGCACTGGTCTATTAGCGTAATAAAATCAATTAAGTGCTTATTCCCCCTCGTGTCTCCCAACCCAACTGGTCCTCAGTTGGTCATCCATTTTCCCATAGGATCTACCCCCCTTAGTCGCGGGAGACAGGCTTAAACGGAGAGAGGGGATCAGGGTGACAGCCCCCAATCTGAGCGTTGTCGTGACAATCTGTGCGACAACACCACTCTTATAGTAAATTTCCATTGGAAAAGGCACTTGTGCAAGACCTCTATTCTCATCTCGTTAATAAACATATAACTGTACTATATTATGGATCTACTACTATTTCTAGTTTTTCTATTATTTACCACTCCAGCTATGCAAATACGATCATAAAAGTTGAGAAGAAGCGTATTCAGATGATAGCCTAGTTCTTTCTTATGTAAACAATGAATTAACCCAGGATAACGATTATGATATAAAATTTTACTCTTGAAAAGAAGCAAAATAAAATTATAAATTGTCGGTTGATGTCCTACTACCGCTGCCTCCTTGATGTCCTTTCCAAGGTTTTCAATGATGAAGTTTTCCTTCACATTGTGTACTCGGAGTCATTTCAATGTTATTATTCGTTCACTACATCAACATTATTTGACTTTCACAACTAACAACTATACCTATGTTTAGCGTTAAACATATAGGAATGAAAGCCATAAATTTCATGCACAATCAATACACGAAAGAATGATTTCCAATTATTATGCTTAACATTGCTGGTGCATGGATACTTGTATAAATTATGACTTATGTTAGGGATGTGATATTTATAATTTTATTTTTATTTTTATTTTACATATCAACATGAATGATGAGATGGAAATAAAAGAATGAGTACACTTTACTACAAGGTGTGAAAATGAACTTACAAATATATTGGCTAGATATATCCAAGTATGTTATATGAACTCAAAGATCAATATCATAGATGAGAGTTTATTAAAATGCATAGAAAATCGTTATTTGAATACAATTGATTTTGAATATATCGATGCATATGTTATAATTGTGGGTAAGTGTTTACATTGTAGATAGTATCATTACCAAACCGACTACGTGATGACAAAACTCCAAGAACAATTGAAGCTCAATGAGATTCCATGATAGGGTATTAACCCTAATTACTAGGAGGGGTGGAGGTGTTGTCCACTGTTTATCCTCCAAAACCTGGAGTCATGGGAGGGCTGTGCGAGTCACGCTCCCCTAGACGTGTGATGATGACTGCCGGATGCCTACTGGGAAATCAGGTCGATATAGTCGACGTTGCCATCCTTAGAGTTTATGCATGGTTAGGTCAGTATAGCTGACGTCATGGCATACTCCAGTAGAGGATGGATAGAATGGGAGCGGAAGAGATTAGGAAGGATAGGATGATTTTAGAATAGCTTGGGAACCTAGTTTGGGCAAGGCATGACCATTAAAATTATAAATCTATCAACGTTCAAATCACAAATTTTAAAGTGTCCTCACGATTATAAATGAAATTTCAATCACATAACACAATCCTTACATACCCTAAAGGAATTATCGATATAATTTATAAACCCTTGACTTCGGGACGAAGTTCTTTTAAAGGAGGGGTGTATGTAACAACCCATCTCAAATCACGAACATCATAGCAATATTAGCATGCATGTGAGACATGCATATGATAGCTACATATGCATGCAGTATATACATTGCACTAGTATATATATATATATATATATTGACTATTCATGGAGAATGTCTAAATATAAGATAAATGAATTAATTATCAAAAGTGTTAATTAAATACCTAATTCTCGTAAATAGAAGGAATATACACTTAGTAAGAAATATAGTTGAGTTTATTCATATGTTTACATATAACCCAAAATGTATATTAATAAAACTAAACCTATAAACCTTATTATTAAACCTGATATGTTATAAACATAAAATAATATGTAATATTTAAAATCATCATGGTCTTATACTATTTAATAAATTAAAGTACCAACTTTCATAATTAAAAGTGACACCATTCGATGTTGTAAGGATCTGATTCAATTAAAGGCAAGAAGCATGACAAAGCAACCACCGCTTAACAAAAAAATAATATCCTTTCAGAAAGGCAGTGAACGGATATGTAGAGGTGAAGGGACCTCTACTATTTAAAGGGAGGAAGGAGGATTTCAAATGGGAGAAAATATACAGGGGAAGGGGAAAAATAAATCTGTTGGAGGAATGAGCCATAGGCTGGATTTTGGAACTGAAAATTGGAGAGTCTTCAACTGTTTTTGGAGTTTTGGGCACGGGGGCCAGTGGACTTCCATTTCGAAGTTCTCTGGATCTGGGAACCGCAGAGGTTGATCCGAGATAGGCAGGGAGGAATAAGTTGGTTTGGTAATGGAATCATAAAATTTGGAGAAATGTGATCAACATCATACGAGAGAATCAGGTGCGCAAAGAATCAGAAAACTTGGAGCAATGTCATCAACATCAGATAGGGGAATCAGGTACGCAGATGCATTTAATTTATAGAATTTATTTGATAGAATTTTTCAAAAAAAATCTGTCAATCTACTAAAATTTAATATCAGTCTTTACATTTGATTGAAATGGAATATCAGTCTTTAGAAATGGAATATTAGTCTTTACACACAAGGGTGTTAATGAAGCTTTTCCACTTGCATTTCATTTCCCTCTTCATCCCCCTTCTCCTTGAAACCCTTTCTCATCATCATACATTGGGTCACTATGAGTGTAACCACTATCCTCTTCTTTCATTTCTTCCCTTTGATGCCTATGCCCCCTTTCCCACCCCCAACACCAAGAAAACCAAAAATGCAATGATAAGTCAAAAGACATTAGAGAAATTTTGAAGTCTAAAATTGGCCTTCTAAGGAATATTGTAAAATACTAGTGGAAATAATAAAATTAGATTAGATTGCATCATCAAATTTTAGAGGGGAAAAAAATTACTTTTTCAACTCGTATTTTCAACTTATCTCCCAATGGTTTTACTCAAATTTCGAGCGAGAGCCCTTGTTGGATGCGGAATTTAATCATGTTTTTCATGTATTTCTCATTTTTCGTGTAGCAGGGTCCATCGAAAGTATGAAACATGGGTACTCCTTGGATGATGAATTAAATTCCGCATCCAACAAGTGGTCCCACTTGAAATTTTTGTAAAACCGTAGGGAGATAAGTTGAAAATATGAGTTGAAAAGGTAGTTTTTTTTTTTTTTTTTTTTAATCTTTTTACTTTTTTACTTCAAAAAAGTGGAATCATCCCCCATGATTGACATCATCTTAAATCCTATTGGTTATTATAAAGTTGATTTTGGTTGTACATATTTGTTTTGAGGCCCATTTTAGACCTCAAAATTCCTCTAATGACACCGTTTTTCTCAAAGTGTAGATGGACAATCTACACTAAAATGAGCAAAAAGAAGGAATGGGAAAGAGTAGGAGAAGAGGAAAAAAAACAAAAAATACAAGAAATGGAGGGAGTTGGGGTTTGTAATTATGTCTTTAGCTCTTGAGAAGTTGAGGTAGATGGCAACCTTTGTTATATCCTCCAAGCTCTTCTTTCTTCACTTCTTCAGGCTCTCCTTTGCTCTCTCCTCCAACGTCTCACAAATATGCCCTAAAAAATTTGCTATTTTCGTTTCTCTCATCTCCTCTCTTCTCCAAGATCAAGCAAATGAGACCAAAAAATGAGGAAAAAAGGGGGGAAGAGGCCTTTTATCCTTATTCTCACTTTCCCCTCATCTCTAAACCCACCCTAGATCTCACCCAAATCCAAAGTTAAAGATATACTTAAAAAAAAAGTGGTCCCACTAAACCATGTTTGTTCCTTCAGAACCATGCGTGAAGCTTTGTGGAACCTGTTAGTTTTTGTAGCTTCGGAGGTGTTCTAGTCTCGAAACTTTCTAGAGAAGCGAAAACACATGAGATCTCCAAAACCCAGAAATCGTTTATGGAAATTCCACATAGAGATGGCTCAATTGGATCATTAGCCGATTTTTAAATATTTCCTAAGTCTAAATTTAGGGAATATGGTTAATTAATCAGTAGTAATTGAGATAAGATGAGAATTCTTTAGAAACTCACATGGATCGACAGAGAATTAATCTCGGCCCTTGATTAAGTTCTAATTTTGGCTATTGGTGCTCCAATCTCCAACAGAGGATTATAAGAAGAAGGTTATGGGTAGATGGAGAATACACTTGTGAGAACCATAGAGAGTTCGATTTCCTTGGAGGGTTCGATTTTCCAGAGAGCCAGCGGTGTTGGGAGAGTTTGAGGTTCAGTAGGGAAGCAAAGACAGAAAGGGGCAGGGACAGTGATCTGGAGGAAGTTTTTCAAATCCGGAGAGGCAACAACAAGAGGCTGAGTTATTCCCAGTGAGGCAACGCAGAGGACAAGATAGTCAGCCTCAGAGGGCAATTCGATTAAACTGGGGGGGGAAATCGATTCAACTTCCAGAGGCCTGGAAAGTCTTCCAAAAGGCCGAAGAATTATTTTCCTCAACAGAGACAGGCATGACGACTTCATCAGAGGGAGTTCCATGCTAGACGTCCAAGGGTTTGTGCAAGCACTACAGAGAGGGTCCAGGAGGACGCGTTTTCTGAGGCAGAGTTGTGCTGGGGTTGCTTGTGGAGGAAGGGAATTCCCTTACATAATTTTGGTCAGATTTTCTTGCTATTTGGATTGCTAGTTGGACATCCATAGATTGTACTCAAATTTCATTGTTGCACAATAATAAAACCTCAATTGTTGCACAGATTTTCCTAATTTGGGTTTCTAGGGACTTTTGTCCAAAAATAACCATGTTAATTATTGTGTGTGTTAGCATTTTCTCAATTTCCAACGCCATTTTTCTTCCACAGTTTATTTGTAAAAATCATAGTGTGAATTATTTGATATTTTCCGTAGCATATAAATTGTTAAATAAATTAACAATTAGGAAAATAATTTCTAGTTGCTGTGATAGTTGAAATTTTCACATGGTATCGAAGTGTGAGTGATCAGCTGGGAAGCTCAGAAGCGGAGAAGGGAATTTCGCTGTTCAGAGGAGCAGCAGGCCGAATTCTCAGAGGTTGCGCAGTACCTTGACAGGTAGATTGAATTGTTGGGCAAGGGTTCTTTTTTCAGTAGAAAGTTGGCAGAAAAAGCGATTTGCCCAGAATAGTGATTCTAGTAGTTAGAGGGAGCAACAACAACTCATATTTTTTTCGCTGAGCAGATTTTTGGTTGGACGCAGAGGGTTTTGTAGCAGCAGATTCAATGTTGTGTGGAAGAGAAAAGCACACATGAGGGAAAATTTCTCTCAGGGGACTTCGAGTTTCAGAAGTTCAATTTTTACAGGCAGATTAGCAGTAGCTAAGTGCAAATTTCCTCACTTCAAAATGGAGTGTGTATAGCAGATCCAACAACCAAGTAGAGGGAAAGAGGGAGTTTTCGGTAGATTCAGAGATGGCCACAATAGGGATCAGAGATTAGGACAGGTTGGAGGGAGCCTCCAACTATGTCATCTGGAAGGCTAGGATGTCCTTCCTTCTGCATGAACATGGCCTGAAGACCTATGTAGAAAATGTGGTAGGAGTTCCACAAGACCTCGGTCAGTAGAAGGAGTACAAGAAAGAAATGGCTAAGGCAAAGAGGATGATTTTGGATGGTGTCCGAGAACATCTGGTCTCACATGTGGCAGACAAGGGAATAATGAAGGAAATGTGGGATGCTCTTTCTAAACTATTTCAGAGTTCTTGCGAGTGACGAAAGATGTTTCTCCGAGAGAAGTTGAGGAACACCAAGATGCAGAAGAGCGAGAGCATAGATGCCTTTCTCACTCAGATCTAGGAGGTCCGAGATCAACTCTCTGTGGTAGGGGAGGCACCCCAACCCACAAAGCTTGTACGATTGGCACTGAATAGTGTCTCAGAGGATTGGAAGGTATTTGTCCAGAGTATCTTGGGCAGAGATATCTTGTCGAAGTGGGATAGGATGTGGTCTGATCTACAACAGGAGTTGAGGAGGGGTCTGTGAAAATTTCTAAATAGAAATCCAACTACACTAACTGATATGATTTCTTCTACTTATTAATTCAAAAATAAGTTATTCACAGTGTTTCTACGGAAAATGTTGAAATAAATTCTACTGCAGCCTTCACAATTAAAATACTACGGAAAGTAAATGCAAGGAAAAATACTAGCACAAGTATAATCACAATGACAATTATTTTTGCCCAATTATCCTCAGAAAAAGCCAATGCTGGAAAATTGGTGCAATAGATGAGGGTTTCTTTATTAATCTTCAGCAAAAATCTCATGTACAAGATACAATCAACAGAATAGAAGAGGAATCTCTGTGAGAAATTTACTGACAATTCTCCCACACTTCTTGGTGAGATTCTGATCCAGGAGAGGACCTGCTGCTCCCTCTGTGTCTCCCTATGTCAGCTTCTGTGTGGGGACTGCGCAGTCCCAACATCACAACCTCTGTGCTATCCCTCTACGTCACAGCCTCTGCGTTGCCCCTTCTCTGCTCTGCGCCTTCTGCTCCTTCACTCCCGACTAATGCTGCTACCCTCTCTCTCCTCCTCACCTGCAACTCTCCCTCTGAATCGATTTGCTCTTGCCAAACTTCGACTAGTGAGAAAATCGATCTTACTCAGGTAACTGAGTATCTGCCTGGTGTGTCTTCCAAATGCTCGTCGAAGTCCTTCTTATAACCTCCAGTTGAGAACCAACAACCCAGATTAGATTCTAATCAATGGTTCTGATCATTTGGACATGATCTTCTTCTTCTTCTAGAAGTTTCGCCCATAGTTAGATTAATACCCTTTAATTATTTTAATTTCCTAAGTTTAGACTTAAGGTCCTATTAAAAATAATTAATTATTTTAATAAAACTGTCTCCGGGTGGAATTTCCGAAAACGATTTCTGGATATTGTGGAATGCATATGTCCAAACCTCCCTGCAAATTTTGAGACTTAGAGCACATCGATGCTACTAGAAATAAACACTCCCTCTTAACGAGGAATTTGCTCTAGCAATGCACCTTGCTGAAGCATCACCCTGTTATGTAACATCGCCCTCTGCGTTGCTGATGTCTGACATCATTGCCTACCAACTACTGCGCAAATGCTGCATCCGTATTGTTGTTGACCCTGCCACTGCCAACACTGCATCTGTATTGCAACTTCTTGCCACTGCAACTGAGAAACCACCTGTTTTTGCTACTGAAACGGATTCTCTACCATACCCATCTACTCCCTGAACTGGATGAACTTAGCTCTTCCTAGAGCTTTTGTGAGTACATCTGCTACCTGATTTCTTGTGGAGACATACTCCAACTGTACTGCCCCACGCTGAATAAAGTCTCTGATAAAGTGACATTTGTTATCAATGTGTTTCGACCGATCATGAAATACTGGATTCTCAGAGAGTTTAATACAACTCTGATTATCGTAGAAAATACTGGTCGCCTCCATCTGTCTCTGAACAAACTCACAAGCAGTTTTCTAAGCCATATAGCTTCACACGTAGCTATGCGGGCCGCCATATATTCTGCTTCTGTTGAGCTTAGAGCTACCGACTTCTGCTTCCTGCTGCACCAAGAGATCATTCCTGATCCAACACTGAAGCAATACCCATAGGTACTTTTCTGGTCTATTGATATACTTGCCCAATCTGCATCTGTGAATCCATTCAATCTGACATCATCTTTTCGGGTCTATTTCAACCCATATCTGACTGTTCCACGCACATATCTAAGAATGTGGCTAGCTACTGCCCAATGCACCCTTTTTGGTTCCACCATGAAATGATTAAGGGTGTTAACAACAAAGAAAATGCCTGGCCTAATGTTGACTAGATACATGAGTGACCCAATGAGCTGTCTGCACAAGGTGGGGTCCACCTCTTTGACTCCTAATGCATCTATTTTCTTCTAGTTGGTGATCATGGGCGTAGCCATGGGCCGACAATCTTGCATTCTGAATCTCTTCAGAATCTCTATAGCATATCTTCCTTGCCCAAGGATGATCTCCCCATTCTTTTGCCAAACTTCCAACCCTAGAAATTAAGGCATCAACCCCATATCCTTCATGTTGAATTCTTCTTCAAGATTCTTCTTGCAGTCCTTTATGAGCCTAGTTGACCTTGTTAGAAACAAATCATCCACATATAATACTAGAATAAGTGGCTCATTCTCCACCATTAGATAGTGGAGATTGGGATCAACATCACTCTTGACGAATCCCAACTGCTGCAAGTAACTATCAATCTGACCATACCATGCTTTGGGTGCCTGCTTGAGCCCATACAGGGCTTTCTTTAACCTGCATACATGAGTTCTCTTTTCATGAGTTTCGAAGCCTTCGGGTTGTTCTATATACACCTCTTCTTCTATCACCCTGTTCAAGAATGCTGTCTTGACATCCCATTTGGTGAATCTCCCATCCCATTTGAGATGCTAGGGATATAATGGATCTGATAGAGGTATATTTGGCTACTGGGGTGAAGGTCTCCTCATAGTCTATTCTTTATTTTTGTGCGTACCCCTTTGCCACAAACCTAACCTTGTACTTTTCTATACTTCCATCTGCAACATAGTTGATCTTGTAGATCCATCTTGATCCTACAACTGATCTATCCTCTGGCCTAGGTACCACTTCCCAGACATCATTCGTCATGATAGAACTATTCTCTTCTACCATGGCATCCACCCATACTTGGTGTTGTATGGCTTCCTGAAAGCTAGAGGGTTTTTCAACCTGTGCTACTAAGGCTTGGTCCCTGTCAAGTTGTCTATGCTGCCTCTTCTTGGTTTTAGGAGCTCCGACAAACTCCTCTGCGTCCCTCAATGTCTGTCGTATTTCTCTACTGGTTCTGCTACTGGTGGTGGGAGGCTCGATCAAATCACCCTCCTTTTCCTGTCGTTCCACCTGCTGAGAACTACTTGGATTTCCTTCTTCTGAGGAAATACTAGTGCTGGTCACTGTGATCGTTCCAAGTGTTTGTCCTCTTGCTTGTCCTCCTTGCAGCCTCTGTTGCTGCTAGACTAAACGAACATCTACTAACTAATCTTCTGCGGGCAACTCTCGGGATTTCCTAAAA
This sequence comes from Pinus taeda, assembly GCA_000404065.3. Classification (NCBI taxonomy): domain Eukaryota; kingdom Viridiplantae; phylum Streptophyta; class Pinopsida; order Pinales; family Pinaceae; genus Pinus; species Pinus taeda. The sequence continues at coordinate 244,691 of APFE031415013.1, read as the reverse complement.
GCTCTATCCTCCATGAACTTTGCATCCCATCTTACTACAATCTTCCTGCTGGTAGGAATGTAAATTATGTATGCATTCGAGGTCTCGCTATATCCTACGAGGTACCCCTTTTCTGCAGTCTGATCCAGTTTATTATGCTTCTCGTTTGGAATGTGACAATATGCCACACTTCCGAATATTATGAGATAACTGACTTCTGGCTTCTTCCTTGTGAAGACTCCTTCGGGTGTTTTCTTCCCCAAAGCTCCGTGAGGAGTTCTATTCTGGATATACACTACTGTGTTGCATGCCTCTGCCCATAAGAGTCTAGGAAAATCCTGATCATACAACATAGTCATTGCCGCCCCAACAATAGTTCTATTATTACGCTCTGCTACTCTATTCTGCTCCAGATTATATGGAGTTGTCCATTCCCTTTTGATGCCCTCCTTTGTGCAGAAATCTGAGAAGTCTTTGTCCGTATATTCTCCACCATTATCTGAACGCAATACCTTTATCTTTTTCCCTTTCATGTTCTCAACGAGAGCCTTAAACTCTCTGAACCGATCAAAGACCTCATCCTTGGTCTTTAAGAAATAGATCCAGGTTTCTCTAGAGTCATCAGCAATAAATGTGACGGAGTATTCGCCACCACTAAGAGCTCTTGTGGACATTGGACCACAAATGTCTGAGTGTATCAATCCCAATACACTCTTCGCTTTGTTTTTACTCCTGGAAAAAGTTGCTTTAAAGTACTTCCCTAGTATGCATCCTCTGCATATATCATCATGCTCAGTACTAAGGACTAGAACCCCTATAATAGTCTCTCTGAGCATCCTCAGTGCTCCATGGTGTAAGTGCCCCATTCACCTGTGCCATAGCTCCTTCAGTTCCATTTCACCATTAAGATTGCTACCTATTAGTGCCATTGGAGACTTGAGCTGCAACCTATACAATCTGTTGCTTCGAGCTCCAATTTGTCTCTTCTTATTCCAACTTGGATGTTTGACATATACTTTCTTTCCAATGAAGTATACATCGTATCCCTTGTCCTGTAACTAAGACATTGAAATCAGATTCATTCCTAACCCGGGCACATGCAGTACATTAGTAGCTCGGATGTTGGTTCCTTCTTCCGTCGGAAATGCTATGGTGCCTCTCCTTACTGGAGTACGCTTCGTTCTCTTTCCCATAGTAATCTGGAAATCGATTTGCTCTTCTTGATAACTCGAGAAATATTTTCGTACTCCAGTCATATGGGTTGAAGCCTCGCTATCAATGTACCAAACGTCTACTAATGCTGAACTTGAAAAACATGCAAATTATTCTTCTAATCTAGAAGATAATCCAGAGACATCATGATTTTCCATCCTTCTTCGTGCTATTTTCCTGTCAATCTCGGATGCTTTTCTGCCCTAGCAACTGCTACAAAAAAGACTGTGTCTTCACTTGAAGACTGCTCTGTGCTAAAACTTTTGCGATGCTTCATCTGTCACTGGCAATTTCAACCTGGAATTCTTCCTCTCTGTCGACTCACTCAGAGAGATATTTTCTTATGAAAAAATTTCCCCTTCTAGACTAGACTGCGCAATTCCTCAGGGGATTCGATTTTCTGCCTATGTAGTAATTTCGAACTCCCTCCTTCTCTTCAACGCTGGCTCTTCCAGTCTGCACTTCTGCTTAACTCGGTTCTGATAGCATGTGAAATTTTCTAAATAGAAATCCAACTGCAGTGACTGATATTATTTCTTCTACTTGTTAATTCAAAAATAAGTTATTCATAGTGTTTCTACGACAAATATCGAACTAAATTCTACTGTAGCCTTCACAATTAAAATATTGTGGAAAGTAAATGCAATGAAAAATACTAGCACAAGTATAATCACAATGACAGTTATTTTTGGACAATTGTCCCTGGAAAAACCCAATGCAAGAAAATCTGTGCAGCAGATGAGGGTTTCTTTATTAATCTTCAACAAAAATCTCATGTACAAGATACAATCAGCATAATAGAAGATGAATCTTTGTGAGAAATTTGCAGACAATTGTCTCACACTTCTCGACGAGATTCCGATCAAGGGGAGTACCTGCTGCCCCCACTGCGTCTCCTTGCATTTGCTTCTACATGGGCACTGCGCAGTCCCAACATCATAGCCTCTGCGTTGTCCCTTTGCGTCACAGCCTTTGCGCTGTCCCTTCTCTGCTCTGTGTTTTTTGCTCTTGCACTCCCGACTGATGCTGCTACCCTCTCTCTCCTCCTCAGCTGCAACTCTCCCTCTAAATCGATTTCCTCTTGCCGAACTTTGACTAGTGAGAAAATCGATCTTATTCGGGTAACTGTGTATCTGCCTGGTGTGTCTTCCAAATGCCCATCAAAGTCCTTCTTATAATCCTCCAGTTGAGAACCAAAGGCCCAGATTAGATTTTAATCAATGGCTCTGATCATTTGGACTCGATCTTTGTCTTCTTCTAGAAGTTTCATCCACAGTTAGATTAATATCCTTTAATTATTTTAATTTCCTAAGTTTAGACTTAGGGTTCCATTAAAAATAATTAATTATTTTAATAAAACTGCCTCCGGGTGGAATTTCCCAAAACGATTTCTAGGTATTGTGGAATGCATGTGTTCAAGCCTCCCTGCAAATTTTGAGACTTGGAGCACATCCTATGCTACCAGAAATCAACAGGCTCTATTGAAGAGTACCATCAGTGGCAGCAGCAACGAGGGACCGAAGAGTGAGGAGGAGAATGTGGCGCTAGCATCTAAGGGTCCCAGTCAGGGGCAAGGAGAGCAAAAGAAGAAGGACCTATCAAAGAGAGAATGCTCAATGAAACAAGATAAAAAGCGCCAAGATGTTGTTAAGATCAAGCCAATTGCTCATGAAATAATAATGTCAATTAGATAATGACCAATAACAATAGAGTGCCAATGTGTCAATTAGATACACAAGATAGAGAGCTTAAACACAATTAGCAATTCTTCCAAATTACCTCAAGAATATTTCTTATCACGATTATGATTATCAATTGACCTGAGTAGCAAGGATGTAAGGAACAAATTCCAAGTGAATTTAGATGACTGTCAACAATTTTTGACACCACTGCAATGTTTATATCAGACCTTATGCAGCATATATCAGACCTCTGATTTTTATGGCAGCTCTCAAGAAGTGACAAGGTATGCAAATAAATGCAAGCCCAACCAATGCCAATGATTTCCCAATGATGAAATATGCTAGCAATTCAATTATTATGCCATTGTTATTTTATTTTAGATGGTTGTTGCAAACATATCAGATCTGAAAATTGCCCAACAGTCCTAAAAAATAACTTATATGCGATCAATTTAACCACAAGATTAATGTTCAATGTCTTAAGTGATTTGTTAATTATTTTAGGCTTATTTTATGTGTGTTTATGCCCTAAATACAATGTTGTAACAGTTATATCAAACCTGAAACTTTCAGATCAGACCTCTGCAATTTCAAATCAGACTTTGAAAATCATATGACAGTGAACATAAAATAATAAAATTGATAGATCAAACCTTTGTAATTTATTTTAATGTCTTCTATGAGTTATTAGCTTAATGTGTGGGTTCTTTATGCTTGTACTATGATGATTACGCCACTGTTATATCAATATATCAGATCTAATATAAATTATGCAGTCAATTAAAATGAGAAATGAAGGAAACAGAAGCAAACCCCAAGGTTTAATGGCCTATTCCAAGTTTGGATATGTGAGAGAAATCACTCCTTGACACCCGCTCTCACAAAATGTTAGCTCAAATCCCAAAGATTGGACTTTTATGACTGTTGCAATCACAAATTATTAAAGATAAAATGCCAATCCTTTGATGAAACCCTTCTTTGAAATGAGATCTAGCCCTTGTAGGGCTTACAACCTTCTTAGTGTTTGCAAAATAGGTCTCAAACACTAGCTTTTTAGGTTGAGTAAGGACTAGGGCCTTCAGAAAATAGGTTTCTTCCCCAATTTGAAAATAAGCAACCTGAAAAATGGGCTCAAAAACCCTAGATGTCCATCGTTTTTAAAGGTTGGAAAATTCAGAACTTTACTCCTTTCTTTGATCCCTTGAGATATTTCACCTGTACCAATAAAAATAAATTTTCCCAAAAAAAACTGATATATACAAAAATAAAATAAAAAACCCAAGAAATTACATACAACAAAAAATTAAAATGCAAAAGGTTAGTGAAATTATTTGCATAATAGAAAATACAAGGTGAAAGGTTAGTATATACTATATATGGACACAAATTAGAGAAACTATTTTCAACTTTTTAATGTGGGATAAAAAGTTTACAAGAAAATTTAAATTTCAAATTAAAAGTTAAATCTAATTAAAAAATTAAAACTTAAATCAAATAAATATTTACAATTTTGAAGTCTAAAAATTATTTACAAAATAAAATAAACCTAGAGAATATTTACAAATATGCTAAAAACCTCAAAACATAAAATTTAAAATAAAGCCCTAAACCAAAATAGCTGCAAAACAAGGGTTAGAAAATTTTCTTTACAAAAATGATTCTACAAAAATAATTTACAAGTTGTATACAAATATACAATGCTTGGAAAGAAATATTTTTGAGTAAATAATTTTTTAAATGATGAATAATGACCATAGATTAGATGTGTTTCGAAAATTATGGTATTGCCCACATCCTTGGCGAAGTAAGAAAACCAAACAAAATGTTTGGAGCCCAAACAAGGTCTGCTCTCCTCCAAAGTCTGTGAACTTGGAGCCGAAGGGCTGGGGAATCTACAAACTCTATATATTTTCTTCAAAAAAGCTTGTTAAGCATATGGCGAATTAGATCACCTCAGATAGACCCAAAATTGACCAATAGAATGTTCTTATCACCATCTAATGAATAAACAAACTTTAAAAGTTTAAGCACAATATAGGAAAGCACATATCCAACAGATACCAGAGGTCATCAGACAAAGAACACCATGAACTGAACCCCAAAGTCTTTTATTATGATATTTCAAATGTTCCCAGCAGATCAATGGAACAAACCAGTGTTAAAAAATTACATAGACTAGAGTTAGAGCTTTCATCTTTTTGAGAAATAGAAGGAAAATGCCTTATATTTATAGAGAAATTCCTCCAAGTGGAAAATTACGGCTAGTTGGCTTGATCCTCGTTAAAATAATTTCGATCGTTGATAAATTCTTGATCAAATTTTAATCTTTGCCGTCGAAAATATTTATCTTTGAGGAATTTTCGAATTTCTCATTAAAACCATTTTTTACTAGATCAAAAATAATTATTTTGAGCTAATTTCCTCAAAATATTGACTTTGACTTAACCATCAAGGTGCAGTGGTCCAATTTTTCTTGAAATTTCCCATATTCCTTTGGTGGGGGACCTCCAAAAATTAAATTCTTTTAGACCCACGAATTTTTCCACATGGATAAATTAATTTCTCTAACATTTTAATTTTGACTCTAGATTAATTAATTTTCTGGCTTAGGATTTAATTTTTTTCCCAGAAAAATTAATTAATTGACTCTTGAGGGGATTAATTATTTTTCCACCCTCTGATATTTTAGCCATGGTGTTTAAGTATGAGGGACCATGCACTAAAATATTTTTTACATAAGATTATACAAATTCAACCCTCAAAGGGGGAATACTCGTTCGTTATAGACCCTCAAAATACTTACCCAATTCTGCGACATAATGTGACTTAGTAAACCAAGTGATCTGTAATAAAATAATTTAGCCAACTAGCTTAAATTATTCTCATATCACTTTTACAGTACACTCGACTAAAACAATAGAACTCACCTAAGACTTTGACGATAAACTCCACCCTAGCTTTGGCGTGAGGTTGGGGGTAAAACTCTGTTGATCATCCGTGTTTAGAAACACAAATGAATCAGTGAAATGAAAAACCTCCTAGGATGAAATCTATCGCTAAAATCATAGGCTTACCTAGGTTGTTACATAATAAAGCAGTTGTACTAGCATCATTTACATTACAATTTTGCAGAATGGGTTTACAATGACATAGAACATACTGCTGGCTGATGATTTTGACTTTGAAAAAATTCCTTGAAGTCCTTGGATCCTGCTTCCTTGGAATGTTGAAAAAATGGGTGCAACAGGATCAACCCATGAAACTTTGTGTAACCTATTATACTTGTATCTATCTTATGAAGCATGATCTCAACTATAGCTTAAGAAGAAGAAGAATAGAAATTCAACTCACAAGAAAATGTTTGCACTTGATAATCATAGTTCTGTTATGGTATTATGATCTCACAGTTCAACATCAACAAAAATGGGAGGAGGGACCAACCTTATAGTTTTTCTTGTAATGGTGAGTTGAAAATCCTTTCGCAAAAACATAATTGTTTGATTTGTCATCCATAACAACCTAGAGACTAAATCACATAATGAGACATATTTATTACATTACAAATTTGTCCACACAAGATGGTCTACTTGCTTGATTGACCAATAATTTGACCTTGGAGGGACAACGTACCACTTGGTTTGATCTTCCATGTGATTGATACAAAGAATAATATCCAAAAGTGTGCCAACGACTTTGTAGAGGATCCGACGTGTGGTTGAAAATGACTTGGTCCATAATAAAAGCCTGTAGTCTATTTGTTATACATTTTGGAGGTTTTCCCGACATATTTTTTGGTCTAATTTGCCTAGAATTTGGCAGGGATTTGTTGGAATCAGAAGTTTGAGTCATGAATTCTTCACAATATGAGTGTCCCAAGGGTTTTTCAAGGTGTTGAATCCATATATGCAGTGAAAAACCCATTTTACAAAACAACAATCAAGATTTGACAAAAAAAAATTCACTGAATTTCAACCAAATGCCCAAAATCTATAATAGTTAGACAAGGTCCAATAAAAGTGCTATGACTAGTTTAAAGGAGGACCGATCCACTAAAGAGTCCCAACGTCCACCTTTCTTTACCTTTATGCCCTTAACATACCATTAATAAAGGTGACGGTTGTCCTTTGACTCAACGATCTATTTTTGACTCCATGCATGTTGTGTTGTCTCGGTATGTGTCACAACTGTTTTAAAACTCATGTGTGCACTTTAAAAATATGTCGTAGTCTATTTGTTATACATTTTGGAGGGTTTTCCAACATATTTTCTAGTCTAATTTGGTCAGAATTTGGTAAGGATTTGTTGGAATCACAAGTTTGAGTTGTGAACAGTGAAATATCCACAATCTGAGTGGCCTAGAGGTTTTTTAGGGTGTTGAAGCCATATATGTAGTCAAAAAACCCATTTTAGACAACAAAAATCAAGATTTGACAAAATTAAATTTCATCGTATTTCAACCAAAAACTCCAAAATGTATAATAGTTAGACAATGCCTAAAATTCACCCACTTTATAAATCTAAACTTCCTCTTCGAATAATGTCATATTGACTTATAATATTGCTAGAATATGCCACATACTTTAAAGACCCCACGTCCACCTTGAATTATGTTGGCATGGTAAAGAGGGTTTCACAACTTTGCTAGAATGACATGGGGTGGGTCTGCATGTGGTATGTCCACACTAGAAAGTATTGCGACTACCTTTAGCGGCCTGCAACTGGGATAGAAAGGCTTGTTCCACCTTAAGAATTGAACGACCAACTTCTAAAGGTCAGCGCTATGCTTTCATTTTGGAATTAGAACTGAACCGCCTGATATGATACAATGTGTGGCTTGGTTTAATCCTTTACCAGCCAATGTTTTGTTTGCTTTGATGGGTGAACATTTTTCTTCGGAAGCCAATGTCTACCTTAAGATAGCCTACACTCAAGTTTTGACCATGATTTGTGTTGATTTATGGTAGCATCAGATGTGCTCTAAGTCTCAAATTTTGCAGGGAGACTTGGGCACATGCATTCCAAAGAACCCAGAAAGTGTTTTGGGAAATTCCACTTGGAGACAGTTTTATTAAAATAATTAATTATTTTTAATGGGACCCTAAGTCTAAACTTAGGAAATTAAAATAATTAATGGGTATTAATCTAATTGTGGGTATAAGTTCTAGAAGAAGATGAGGATCAAGCAGAAATGATCTTAGCCATTGATTAGCTTCTAATCTGAGTCGTTGAATGTCAACGAGAAGATTATTTAAGGAGGCTTGAGGGTCATTTGGAAGACACACGGAGAGAGATCAAGAAGATCGAATTTCTCAGAGAGGGGAACACAGTAGTTGCTAGAAGAGTGATCGAAGAGATCTCTTGCAGCGAGGGGCAAAGATAGTATCCGGAAGAAGGAAGTTTTACTGGGCCAGAGAGTACGCATCAAAGAGGGTAGAACGATGTCCAGAGAGAGGCAGACGCTGGCCCACGCAGAGCTGACGTAGTGGCAACGTAGGCCTTAGAGGGAGATTGAATTCTTGTTGAGGAGATCGAGTTTCAGAAGCCAGAAGCTGGGGTGTGAAATCAAGAGGTGAAGATTCGGATTTTCCAGCCAGCAGAGGGTCTGGAAAAGGAGCAGCGTGATACCCAACAGGGGTGACATAGGAACTGCATGGAGCTTACACATTTCTGCGCAGATGCTACGTAGAGGCTCTAGTCAAGCGTGATCAGAGTCAGATTCTCCCAGTGACAGGGTGAGAGCATTTCACCATTTGTTTTGTCCAGTTTTGAGCCAGGAGGATTGGAGTAAGCCCCTATGAGAAAATCGATTCCCAGCAGAGGTGACGCAATGCCTTAGAGGCTGACGTAGGCCCACACAAGGGCAGCGCAGAAGTAGTCGGGGGCTCGTTGGTTCAACTGCCAGATTAGCCGGGACTTACAGTGTAGAGTGAGGTAATCTCACTAATTTCTTTTGCCGAGTGATATTCTATGTAATGGATTGTTAGCAAGGGACCCAAAGATTGTATTCAGAAAATAACTTCTGCTTAATAATAAAAACCCTTAGATCTGTTGCACCAATTTTCCCACATTGGTTTTTTCTGGGGACGTTTATCCAAAAACAAATGTGTCATTTGTGTTGTATCTTTCTCTTGTTCAGTTTCTTGTTTCGACATATTATTTTAAATGGTGTAGGCTACAGTGTATGTATTTTGATGTTTGTCGTAGGAAACTGCAAATAACTTGTTTATGTAAATCTAACAAGTAGGAGAAATATCATCAGTTGCTGCATTAGGGATTCCGGTTTAAGGAATTTTCACATGGTACCAGAGCAGTGCAGGTGAGACAAGAAGAGCAGTGCCAAAGAACCCAGTGCTGAGCAAAGGAGGAGGTCGAATAGCTACACGAGGCAGCAGTTCAAATACCCAGAGGGATTGTGTAGTCCAAGCCAAGAGGGTTGAATTTTCGAGGAAAGTCTCTCTCTGAGTGAGTCGACAGAGAGGAAGGGCTTCCAGATCGAAATCTTGCTGTGGTAGAGGGAGCAGCGCTGATCCTCAGCATGAGGAAGAGTTGGTGGGATGCAATTTTTCAGCAGGCAGATTGTTGGGCTAAAAGACATCAGAGGAGAGAGAAGAAGCACAGCAAGGGAATTTTTTCCTCTGTAAACTTCCCGCCAAGAAGTCCGCTTTTTTATTGCAGCAGCAGTAAGGAACATAGAGGAGCAGTTCGACATTTTCATGGTAGAGATGGCAACCAGTGGGCTAGGCTGAGAGATCAGGACAGGTTGGATGGGGCATCCAACTATGTCATCTGGAAGGCAAGGATGTCATTCCTTCTAGATGAGCATTCTCTCAAGACCTATGTCGACAGTGTAAGAAACCGATAAACAGATGCACAGAAGACAGTAAGGAATTTAAAGCATGAACCTGTAACATTTTCATCGGACCTGACAAAATCAATTAACGGGACTGTTGAGGTACCTACCTGAACTGCTGCAGTTGAAGATGCCTTCGGCTATGCTGCTACAGTTACTGAGAGACCGAATCCACCCAGCCAGATTGAGCAGAGCCTGGCTGCTCAATCCAGTAAGCTTCTCAACAGAAACTGACTGTCCCCCGTGCCTAGAACCTCAGAACGCTCAAGCTCTTCCAACGGTTGATTCCCTTCCCTTCCGAATTCTTGCTTTTAGTTTTCTTCCCGGTTCGGCCTCCTTCTAAAAACTCCGTCTACCTCTATATGTAGCTTTCCTTGGCGGTGACCGCCCCTTCACCAATGATCCCACCGTTTTCCATCGTAGTGACAGCTTTTCCTTTATGAACGTGAGTCATAATTCTTTACAAGTGTATTTATCTTATATTTAGGGTTTAGTTTAATTTAAATGCCTTAGGTTCATATTAAATTCTTTTAATATGACCATCACATTTGGATATACACGTACCATTAGAACATTTATAACGCTATATATATTTTTAACATAACACTTTGTTCTATTTATATTTGTTTTAATATAACGTTTATAAACTTTATACTTGGACCCTTTTTTAATTAATTATTTATATTAATAATTAACCTTTATTTTATAATTTATTAATATAATTTTATCAATAATCTGGAACATATAATATGTATAGTCCTCTTTTAAGATCTAACCATGCATTATGCAATATTGATGAATGAGTAGAACTTCTATTCCAAGAAGTGTCATGGTATTTAACACTTATAATCAATTTAGTATAAAATACTAGTGCGGTGTATGCGACACATGCATATGTAGCTATCATATGCATGTATCGTATACCTGCTATTATGCTTGCGTTCTTTGTATTTATAGATGGGTTGTTACAGACAGCGTGGTGGCTGTGCCTGTAGGTCTAGATCCGCTGAAGAAGTACTAGGTAGAAATGGTGAAATCCAAGAGGATGATCCTTGTTGGGGTAAAGGATCACATGGTTTGTCATGTTGGTAGCAGAGGAATTGCTAAGGAGATGTGGGATGCCTTGGCAACGCTGTATCAAGGATCTTTCGTGCAATGGAAGATGTACTTAGAGCATAAATTGAGATCTGCGCAGATGCAGAAGGGGGAGCACATAGATCCGTTCCTCACGAAGCTTTAGGAGACCCGTGATGAGTTAGTAGCTATGGGGTCTACACCTCAAGGGTCTAAGATGGTAAGACTGTCCCTAAATTTTGTTTCTGAAGATTGGCAAGTCTTTGTCCAGACTCGCAGTGTTACTTGGGAGCGAGAGCGGGAGCGAATCCCGGAGCGTTTTTTATATCCGGAGCGTTTTTTATAATATATATATTATATTTTTTATATGCTACATATATGTCACCAAAAACATGTAGATTATGAATTAGATATAAAAAAAATTAAAAAACATAGATTGAACCATATAACAACAATCATCTCCAGAAGTTATATATCTTCATCAACCACATCCACAAGTTAGTAACATAGTAACATACAACATATTGAGTTTCATGATTCATCAATCTTAAAGTTTCAAGCTTTCAAAATTCAATATATAACATTTATCATCATTGATCACCAAAGTTGTACTTGTAAGCTAAGTGTAACCATTACAACAAATAATATATAACATGAAATGAAATGTTATAAAATGAAATGAAATGAAACAACTTTCAACTTTCAGGAAGCATCATATTCATAATTCATTACTAATGAGTTATAATTGCCAACTTCAAACTTAAATTGTCATATATTGTTTAAAAAAATATCATAATAAATATGAAAGAGTCAATAGTTATAAAAACTACTAGAAACTAGAAAAGAGAAGTAAAGCTATTATCTATTTCTTATGCTTGGGCCTCTTGCCACCACGAGAAATGTCTAATTTTTTAGTCTTGTTGGAAAATCAGGATCTTTGTCATTAACATCACCCTCTAAGCATTAATATCCAGAAGTAACTTTGTCATTACCTCTGTATCTGTATAGGGATCTTTGTCATTAATATCACCCTCTAAGCATTAACATAAGATAGAAAAAGCATAACATGTCAAGTCAAGATTTTGTTTGAGTGATGCGTACATTTTTAGGAGGGTCATGATAGAGGAGTTCGACAACCAATGTCACTAACATCAAGGTACATAGAGGGATTGGTGCTCTTGATTAAATACGAGTTCCATACTCTGATACATGACAAAATTCAATGGAAACATTGCAATCCCCCAATCTTGAAATCCTGAAAAATTGATAAGCCTGTTGGATTTTGAATGAAATCTAAAATTCTACTTTCTCCATATGAAATCCAATGAGGCTGGAACCACTCTCAAATATCCTGAGTCATTTCATGGTAATGTTAAAAATTTAAGTAAAAGTGACATTCTCCTTAATCTTCATTTTCATCCTTTTACTTTAAGAATTTAACATTACCATGAATAACATATCAATACTAGGGCCATAGCCTTGATCATGAAGCTGCCCCACTCAAAAATTATTTGTTTCTTTCAAAAAAATGCATTTCGAACATTACTACAAAAAAGAATTGCAAAAAAAGCAAAAACGCTCTTGAAAAGGCAGGGAGCGAAATTTTTTTTAGGGAGCGCGCTCTCGACCCACTCCCGAGTCGCTCCCACCCAGAGCACAGATTGGGAGTGGGATTGAGGGTGGGGGGGCACTCCCTCGCAACACTGGTCCAGAGTATCCTGTGCAGGGCGACTTTGCCAACTTGGGATGAGATGTGGGTAGCTCTTAAGCAAGAGGAGTTGAGGAGAGATATAGTCAAGTGTAAGCTTGACGGAAGCAGCAGTAGTGGGTCGAAGCCCAAGGAGGAGGAATTCAATGCAACCCTTACATCCAAGGGGCAGCAGGAGTAGCGGAGGCAGAAGAAGGACGTCTCGAAGATCAAATGCTTCAGGTGTGGTGAAATGGGTCACTACGCAACACAGTGTCCTCTCATGAAGAAGGACAAAGATGAGAAGCGCGATCTGAATGCTGCACCCGCGAAGATTGAGGAGGAGTTCGCCATGACAGCCAAGATACCTCTAGGAGGGTGTTGGCCTAGTTTGGAGCTGTAGTTCAAAAGGGCTACAAATGGGCAGGATCCTTGAGGAGCCCACCTCTCGAATCAATTCCTTGCTACGAGAGCCCAGAACAGAAGTAGCAGGATGGACTAGTATCAGTTGGTGCAGAGGAGTGTTGGAGTGACAGATGCAGTGACTAGAATGCCAAGTCTGATCAGCGTAGTGTAGAGTTGCAACACTGCAAGGAGGCACAGTGCAATAGCAGCAACCACGCAGTAGCTTCAGAGGGATAGCGTGGGACTAGCAGCAGTGAAATCTTCAACATTGAGATGCATCATACTGAACACTTGTTCAATCATTTGGGATGCTTTTCTGTTGCTGATGCAGTAGCAGCAGCGATTGGAGAAGGTTGCAGTGCAGATGCAGTTGGTAGTGGCAGTGCCAGCAGCAACATGGATGCAGAAATTCAGAGAGAGTTGTAGTACAAATGCAGTGTTGACAGTGGCAGTGGCAGTAGCAGTACAGTTGCAGCAGCAGCAGCGTAGTAGTTGTGGACAGCATGTTAGACATCAGCAGCGCAGAGGACGATGTTATGAAGTCAAGGTGATGCTTTAGTGGGAGGCATTGCTAGAGCACATTCCTCGCTAAGAGGGAGTGTTGATTTCTGGTAGCATCAAATGTGATCTAAGTCTCAAATTTTGCAGGGAGGCTCGGGCACATGTATTCCAAAGAACCCAGAAAGAGTTTTGGGAAATTTCACCCGGAGACAGTTTTATTAAAATAATTAATTATTTTTAATGGGACCCTAAGTCTAAACATATGAAATTAAAATAATTAATGGGTATTAATCTAACTGTGGGTGTAACTTCTAGAAGAAGATGAGGATCAAGCAGAAATGATCTTAGCCATTGATTAGCTTCTAATCTGGGCCGTTGAATGTGAACGAGAAGATTATTTAAGGAGGCTTGAGGGTCATTTGGAAAACATGCAGAGAGTTGATCAGTTAGATCGAATCACTGAAGTTAGAGGCATCGCAGTGATTCGTAGCGATCACGTAGAGAGGGCAGAGAGAGTTTTGGCTGGAGGATCTTCTTCGAAGCCAAGAATACTCAGCAGAGTGGCAGAGAGACACATAGAGGAGGCAACACAGTTGGCAGAGAGGGTGACGTAGAGCCAGGAAGGGTTCACACAGGACCCACGCAGAGTAGCGCAGAGGCCTTCCACGTCAAGGTCCGAGATTTGTTGAGGAGGCTGACGTTCTGAGTCAGGAGGGCTGGAGTCATCTCCTGTGAGCAAAACGATTCCTAGCAGAGGTCACGCAGTGCCATAGAGGCTAACGTAGACCCATGCAAGGGCAGCACAGAAGTAACCAGGAACTTGTTGGTTCAACTGCCAGATCAGCTGGGACTTGTAGTGTAGAGTGAGGTAATTTCACTAATTCTTCTGTCGAGTGATATTCTCTGTACAGGATTGTTAGCAAGGCACCCAGAGATTGCATTCAGAAATAACCTCTGCTTAATAATAAAAATCCTCAGATCTGCTGCACCGGTTTTCCCGCATTGGGTTTTTCTAGGGACGTTTGTCCAAAAACAACTGTGTCATTTGTGTTGTATCTTTCTCTTGTTTAGTTTCATGTTTCAGCCCATTATTTTAAATGGTGTAGGCTGCAGTGTATGCATTTCGATGTTTTCCGTAGGAAACTGCCTTGTTCATGTAAATCTAACAAGTAGTAGAAATATCATCAGTTGTTGTGGTAGGGATTCCGGTTTAAGGAATTTTCACAATTTGACCTCAAACGTGGCACTTTGGCACCCCTTTTGCTCACATGTCATATGCCGACAACCCCTTTATAGCTGAATTTCACTTCAAATATCCTTTTTTTCACCAAAACTCAAGATGGCATGTGGAGTAGCCATTATTGTAAACATTTTGAGCCTTTGTTGATTTTTTGATGTGGGACGTAATGCATTGGGATTCATGAAGTGCCTTGGGAATGTGAAATGTGTTGAATTGTGAGACTACCATGTAGAAGACCATGAAATGAATATTACACCAAGGCCAAAGAAATGCATACAGATTCTATGGCACATGATCATGTGGAAAAGACATAGGTGTGCTCAAGACATGTGTTGGACTAGCCCTGCATAGTGCAATCAACCTTACAAAACCCTGGGTCCCCTAAACCATGTATCCCAAGAGATCCACCACTAGTCCTCCAATCGTATTCAACACATAAGGAGTTGAGAATGGGCCCTAGAGGGATCGGGCATGGGCAACCACAATAGGCCTAGGATACCTTAATACATAATCATAACATGGCCTATAATGATTTAGGCTTACATATCGTTGGTCTTACAATAGTGCTGTAAAAAAAAATATGGCTATGCATACCCATATTGTAATGAAGGGTAACACCACCCAAGGAAATTGTAACCTTATTTAACATGTCAGGGCTATAAACATCTGGTTTCTCCCTGGAAACAATAATGTCTTTCACTTCCTTTATGCACATGGTACTTCTATCATCTTTCTTTAGATGTTTTAGTGGCTACCATATTTTCCATTAGCTTCATAATTTGCTCAATTGAAGTCATTGGAAATTCATTTGTTCCACTAGACATGGTTAGCTTACAATGAAAATGCTCGGTCTATTCTAATGATGGTACGACACCAGTTCTCTTCCATCCAACCAACCCATTTGTTTGTGGAAATTTTGCCAACATGTTAAATGGCGGGGAAAATGAATAAAATGGTTTTGAAGGATATGGAAAGTATTAAATTGGGATACTTGACATATGTTGCAGCTAATGCACTAGAGTATGATGAGTATTTACTATTGATTAACCAAGTTAACATGGTTAGCGGGAGTTAGCTAAGTATTGATTTGAGTATTTTTCCTAGGGAATACTAGTGGTTAACCCTCATAGAGCATGGGGATTATTCTAGGTTGAAAAGCCTGCCCAAATAAGTTTCCTTCGGAGGTTGATGGCTTAGGAGCTATATTTTTGAGGTTTGGATGAATATTATTAATGGATTATAATCTTTTATTGGCATCATCATCTCACATTTTATGGGTTTACATCTTGCACGTGGAGTTTCGTAGAGTGTTGGGTTCCTTTGTGGGGATTTGATTAGAATACTGCTCTCTTAATTAACCCCTAACACATTCATGGAAAGAATACCCATCAATTGAGGGTTTCCCCAAATATTTATTGATTATTTGCTGCTCCTCGATGTTGTGCATTGTTGGCTTGCTATTCTTACATGGTTTCCCTAGGTTCTTCGATATATTATTTTTCATTATTTGGTGTAATACTCTTTGGAATAGTGTACCTTGACTCTAGGGCATATATCCGTAGATGCATGCCTTTGAGAGCGTGCTTTGCATTGCATGGTTTGAGATCTATTTTTGACGAGTGCTCCATTCTATAGAACTTCCCTTGAGATTCTTGATGGTTGATTGAAAATGATTAAATGCATTTGTTGGGGAGGTGTAACCACTTTTCATACTTCACCAAGTTGCTTCATTACTTTTCTCATGAGTTTGGAGATGAGTTCATGATTATTGTTGGTTGTATCACATGGTATTGCTTATTTTATGCTTATATTTGAAGGATGTCCTGCTATTGATTCGCATCATCTTAGGTCATTCCACTATTTTGGTGCTTGGATTGAGGATAATTTTTTGTTTGCACATGGATCTATGCCTTGGCACACTTGAGGAGGAGTTTGATTTGGTCATAATGAGTAGATTGAGGTTTTGTGCACATTATTTGAGGGCATCCTTTTTTGAGAAGTTATTTTAGCAACCATTGCTCATTCTACACTTATATCTATGTAGATCCACCTTATGTTGCATTGGTTAGCATGATTTGAGGAGTGTCCCACATCTTATTGGCATAGATGTTGAGGTCGCCCTATGTTTGAGGAGTTGTTATGACAATGAATGGACTATTACTTCCACACTTATGTATGAGATGCAATTTTTGAGGAGTTTGATTATTGATGGCTTTATTAGAGGGGTGTCCTAACTCATGAGTAGATATCTTTTGATAAAGTGCCCAATTTGTTGCCAAATCAATGCTAGTAGATATAGAATGGCCATAGTATTTCAAAATTGTGGCCATAATAAAAAATTTGACATATATTGAGAGAGTTATAGTGGTTGCAAATTTGTCACTTCAAAATTCTCACTATATTTTCATCAATTTTTTCAGGATTGCCCCAGTTTTGTTGCTAGAATATTTTGGTTATTTGGAAATATTAAGGAAAAGAAATACTCGTGGAGAAGTCTTTACACATAGGGCAAGGATTTGCATGATTTTGTGAAAATTCCTCAACCGGGAATCCCTACTGCCACACTGATGATATCTCTTCTACTTGTTAGATTTACATGAACAAGTTATTTGCAGTTTCCTACGAAAAACATCGAAATACATACACTGCAGCCTACACCATTTAAATAATATGCCGAAGCAAGAAACTAAACAATAGAGAAAGATACAACACAAGTGACAGTTATTTTTGGACAAATGTCCCCAGAAAAACCCAGTGTGGGAAAACCGGTGCAGCAAATCTGAGGGTTTTATTATTATGCAATAGTAAATCTGAGTATAATTCCTTGGATGCTCAACTAGCAATCTAATACAGAGAGAAACTGGACAAAACAAATGGTGAAATGCTCTCACCCTGTCACTGGGAGAATTTGACTCTGATCACGCTGGACTGGAGCCTCTATGTACCCTTTACGTAGAACTGCGTAAGCCCCACACAAGTCTTGCGTCACCCTTGCTTGGTATCATGCTGCTCCTTTTCCAGACCCTCTATTGGCTGGAAAATCCGAATCTATGCCTCCCGGTCTCACACCCCGGCTCCCAGCTTTTGAAACTTGATCTCCTTAGTAGGAATTTGATCTCCCTCTAAGGCCGCTGCCACTACATCAGCTCTACGTTGGCCAACGTTTGCCTCTCTTTAGACGTCGTTCTACCCTCTCTACTGCATACTCTCTGGCCTAGTAAAACTTCCTTCCTCCGAATACTATCTTTGCCCCTCGCTGCAAGAGATCTCTTCGATCACTCCTCTAGCCATTACTGTGTTGCCCTCTCTGAGAAATTCGTTCTTCTTGATCTCTCTCCACGTGTCTTCCAAATAACCCTCAAGCCTCCTTAAATAATCTTCTCGTTGACATTCAACAACCCAGATTAGAAGCTAATTAATGGCTAAGATCATTTCTGCTTGATTCTCGTCTTCTTCTAGAAGTTACACACACAATTAGATTAATACCCATTAATTATTTTATTTTCTTAAGTTTAGACTTAGGGTCCCATTAAAAATAATTAATTATTTTAATAAAACTGTTTTTGGGTGGCATTTCCCAAAACGCTTTCTGGGTTCTTTGGAATACATGTTCCCAAGCCTCTCTGCAAAATTTGAGACTTAGTGTGTGTTGACCACTAGGTGTCAACTACCCATAGCAGTACACCCCCTTTTTTTTCGCAAAAGGGATAGCGCTTGATCAATATATCTGTGCCATTCGACTATCATCATCAGCCTGATCATGTTATTTTGTAAACCCAATCTGCTTGTGTAAATTGTAAATAATCTTAGCAGATCTGTGTCATGTGATTACCTAGGTAAACCTAATCTTCTAGTGATGATCTACGTTTCGGAAGGTTTTTTGTCTCACCGATCCATGATCGGGAGAGTTTTCTTTCAGCCTAACCCCAAAGTTGGAATGGACTTTGTCATTAGAATCTTAGGGGAGTTCTAGTGTGCTAGGTCGAGTCTATGTAAAAGTGATTTGGGAATAATCCTAACTATTTGGTTAAGTTATTACAAATCGCTTGATTTGCTAGATTATATTTGTGTCGCAGAACTGGGTGGTCTATGAGGGTCTATGTCAAATGGGTTTTCCCCCTTTGAGATGTAAAATGTAAAAATCATGATGTAAAGTGTTTTGAGGGTTAGAAAATGTTTTATCCCCTCATAAGTCCTAGGTCCTAGGTGATTTTTCCAAAGGCTAAGTTTGAGGGTCCCTTTAAATAAAAAAATAAAATATAAAATAAAAAATATAAAAATTAATAAAAAAATAATAATAAAATAAAATAATAATAAGTCAAAGTTTTGAGGAAATAAATGCAAAATTTTAAATTTTTATATTAAAATGTGAAATTTCCTCAACATTTAAAATTTTCGACAGATGAGATTAAAAGAGATTTTGATCCTCATCGACAGTCGAGATCACTTTGACATGGATCACTCGAACTAGCCGTTGAGAAATTTTTCTTTAAATAGGGTGTCAGGGGTCATTTGAGATCATTCAATCTCAGAGTCGTGTGCTAAAGAAAGCTCTCTTGTAATCGTTTTTTCTGTGCAAATAAAGAAAGACTTTAGGGTTAATCTCTGCTAGTGTTACTCTTCTGGAAAATGTTGTAAGATGTTTTATTTCTTGCATAGATTTACTTTCAGCCATTGATGTTAGCTTATTGAAGAGTGACTTAGACACAGGCATCTTGTCTGATCACTGGGGTTTGAATGATAGTTTAATTTCTGAATATAATAGCAGGTATCTCCATTAGATCTGAATTTCATTGTCGTTTTCTCTCTCTATGTTAATGGTTGAATTAGGTTGTGCAGGAAGTCCTTTTTTTTGAGATTACCGGGCGTTCGAGGAAGTTCTCCGCTGACCTAGCCAACTCCCGAAAAGGCATTTTCTGAAGAGCCCAGTTGGTTTTGATCCGGGGCTTATCATTAGAATTTTTTTGGTGAATACATGAAGGGATTTCTGAAGCACCTCATCTTAAATTTAAAATTTGAAAAAAATATATGTGTGGCATAACGACAGATCTGGCTGCTTAGAGCCTTTATCTTGTAGATATTGTAATTATTTAGCTAGTTTTTAGGGTTTTTAGTTTCATCTTTGTATATACTCTTTCTGGGTGTTTTGTTTTTGTCATTGCAGGTCGTAGATCTGAAGCTGAAATTCAATCTTGAAACCAGATCTAGGCCCTGGAGGGTAAGATCTGGCCTCAAGATTAGCTCTAGCAGGAATATTTGCTTCAGAACCAATTTTTGGCAGGTGCACGTTTCTGTTGTTCAAGGGTTTGAAGATCCGGAAATTTTTGTGGGATTTTCTGAGTTCTGAGTTTTCATTTCGGTGGCTGAGAAGTTTCAATGCAAATTGTGTTCATACCCATGCACCTGGGCGTGATTGCTTCATTGCTGCCAGCAAAACCCTCCGGCAGCCTCAGCTTTCTCCCATCATTGCCTTCCTCTCCGTCCCTCAGCTTCTTGACGCTGCCATTTCACACTCCTCTTGCTACATTTTCTCTGCAACCTTCAACATTAACCTGTGGCTCCCTTGTGCGATCCCAGCTCCATACCGCAGTCTGCCATCCTCCTGCTCCTCTCTCCTCATCCGCTGCCTTTCCACACAGCTGCCATACCTGCAAGCAACCATAAAAAGGGAAACCCACTTGATTTGTATTGCCTTATCCCTCCACGCAAGCGTTCAGTTGTCCATCTCATGCAGACAACACTCCTCGCCCATTAAAACTCCCCCTCACCTGTGCGTTGTCCCTGACCCGCATCCTTCACGCCATTCCACCAACTTGCAGGGAAAATCGAAAATTTTTTACGCTGCCTAAGCTCTTGTGTGCTATCCCGCTGTTGTATCTGCGTTTTTCAAAGTCACGCAGCTCCCTCTATGCCTGCGTCCTGTTCTATCCTCCCATAACCCTCACGCAGTCATTGTTGCTCCTCAAAGATAGCGTGCTGCCATCCTTGCATCCATTCTTCAGCTCCCACCATATCACGCTGTTGCCATTGATCTCCACGCGTCTCAAATCTTCACCTACCCATTTGCTGCTACCTGTAGCTGCTACCCCGCCTCTACACGCAGTTATCCAAGCCCTCTCATTGCTTTGTCGTGCTGCTCTATACACAGCCATACCCACATCCATCCTCCATCGAAACTCTCACGCTGCTCCTTGCTCCGTCCCTCATCCCTGACCTGTGTTTTTCCTTTGAAACCCTTTACTCTCTTTTGCCGCCATCCCTTCCTCCCTCCACGCAGGCCTACATCCAAAAAGCATTCGGTATCTTCTTTTTTTTTTGTATAAGGTTGGTATAGTTAGGTTATTCTTAGGTTAGCATATATTTATTTTTTATATGAAGTGTGGTAATTTATAAAAATTAGAATAAAAATAAAAATTCGATTTTCATAATTAAATTTGATTTTGATTTTTTAAGTTAGTTTTGAGTTTAGGTTTATTGTCTATTTCATTTAGTTTAAGTTTCATAAAAATTTTCAAATTTTTGTGTTCATTTAGATTTAGATTTTTGTTTATTTTGACTTTAATAAAAATAAAAAATCATAAAAAAAATAAAAAATTAAAAAATTAAAAAATTTTGAAAGAAAAGTTTTTCATGGTATAGCTAAAAGTGCTTAAAGATTTTATTTGAAGATTAGCTATCTGAAAGTGGGGATTCATTTTATGCACTGGTTAGCATTTTGTGGTCATCCAAAGTATTCTATCTTTTGAAAATTTAATTGCTGGAGCTCTGCTAAGTCATTGAAATTGATCGTTATTGCTTGAATGTTTTAATGCTCATCGTATGTTAGACATTTCAGTAAATATTTTCAAGCAATTGTTGAAAGATTTGTTCATTTTTATATTTCCTAAGCAGCAAATCAGTTATTCGATTTCCACTTCATCTAGCAAAGGCACTGGTACTAAACATTTAAAGATCAACCAAGTTTTAAAATCAATCAAGTACTTGTTTCCCCCGCTGTGTCTCCCAAGCCAGCTGATTACCAGTTGGTCTTCTTTTATCCCATAGGGTCTACCCCCCTTAGCCTATGGAGACGACTTAAACGGAGAGATCGGGGATTAGGGTTACAGCCCCCGGTTTGAGCGTTGTCGCGGTGGCTAAACACTCTGCACGACAACAGTGTGAAAATTCCTTCACTCAAGGAACCCCTACTACAGAAAAACTGAATTTACTTCTCCTACTTGATTTTAATATACATTATCAAGTTATTTTCTGAATAATACTGAAGTAAATTATTTCTGCAGCCTACACCAATTTACTTTGATTACATGAAACAAGAAACTGAGCAAAGAACAAGATACATAGGACACCGTTATTTTTGGACAAAATAGTCCCTGGAAAAACCCAATGCGGGAAAATTAGTGTAGTAGTTTTGAGGGTTTTATATTATTAAGCAGTGGTTCTGAATACAATGTTGGTTGCCCTCCCGATAATACAATGACAAAGAAAAAATATAATGGTGGAAAACTAAGTGAGATTACCTCACTTCACTCGGTAGTTTCTGGCTAATTTGGCAGCAAAACTGGCTAATCCCGACTATCTCCGCACTGGCCCTGCGTCAGCCTTATAGGCTCCGTGTCAGCCCTCTGTTGTCTCTTTTGTCTCCTAGAGCTTCTGCATCAACCTCTCTCGGCTGTTCCGACAGCTCCCTGACAGTTTCGAATTTCTGCGTGAAGGCAACTTTCTCCTCTGCGCTGGCCCTTTTGGATTTGCGTCAAGCTTGCGTGGGCCTAGACTAGCCCAACGTCAGTCCCTCTAGGTGTTTCACTGCCTCCACTAGTGGTTCGTCGCCTCTCTGCATAGTATTCCTGAACTATCCCTGCCCCTCTGGTGTAGAATGATCACTTAGTTCAAATTTCTCAGCTTCCTAGCCCCATAAATTGAACTCTAGATCAATTTGTTCTCTTCGTGTGTGTTTCTAAATGAACCCCAAGCCTCCTTCTTATACTTTTTTCGTTGAGACTTCAACGGCCGAGATTAAGTCACTAATCAATGGCTAAGATTAAAACTTGACTTGATCCGATTTCTAGAACATTCTCAATTTTAATGGCTAGAGCACATCCAATGCTACCAAAAACTAACACTCCCTATTAGCGAGGAAAGTGCTCTAGCAACAATGTCCAACTGCATGTTGCTCTGTCTCTGAAGCATCTCCTTTCTGAATTGTTGCTGCCACCAACACTGTGTTGCCGCTGCTACTGTACTGCTGCCCATGACACTGTCACTGCCACTGTTGCGTCTGTACTACAGCTCCCTCTGTATCTGCTACTAACACTGCCACTGTTAGCTCTGCACTGCATCATTTTCCAACTGCTGCTGCTTAGCAACGGAAAAGCATCCAAAATTCTTGAACTAACTGTGTTAAGCATAATACCATGTGAATGTTGGAATTTGATTGCTACTAGTCTCTGACCCTCTGAATCTTTTGTGTTGTTGTTGACTTCTGCACTGTGCCATCTGCACTGCTGCCAACCTTGCTCTGCTCTGATCAATCTCTGGTCTTAGGCTACTGCATTTGTCTCTCCAACCAACCCAAAGCATCATTTGACACTAAGTCCATCTCGCTACTGCTCAATCTCGGGCTCCTGTAGCAAGGAATTAATCCAAGAGGTGGGTTCCTCAAGGATCCTGCCCACATGTAGTCCTCCTAACTACAGTTCAATATCGCCCCATTCCCCCATGGAGATGCGTGGGCACTCATGGCAAACTCATCTTCGTCAATTTTTGCTGGAGCAGCCTTAGGATCATATTTTTCATCCTTATCCTTTTGCTTCAAAGGACATTGGGATGCAAAGTGGCCCATCTTGCCACATCTGAAACATTTCACCTTCAAAATGTCCTTCCTTCGCTTCTTCTTCCACTGTCCTTTTGATGCTAGAGCTGTGTTCTTCTCCTCCTCCTTGGTCTTCGTGCCATTGAGGCTGCTCTTTCATAAAACTTTTTCTAACAGCTAGATAATGGCTAGTTTGAGTCCCTTTGGAAAATGTTTGTGAAATTTCTATGCACTGAAGCAAATGGAAATTATTCTTCTAACTTATGCAGTTTATTTGTCTTTTGTTAATTATTAATGACCAATATCGAATAACTGACACTGCAATTCTTCACAAATAAAAACGTTGCAGAAAATAAAATATTGGAATTGAGAAAATAATGCACACACACAATAAGTCTGACACCAATATTTTTGGACAATCGTCCCCGGGAAAATCCCAAAGGAAAAAGAAGTGCAGCAGATGAGGGTTTATATTATTCTTCAGCAAAATAGAGAATTACAACTATTTTTCGTACAATGGCAAACCTCCAACATACAATTTTTCTCAATTGGTAAAATAATCTGGGAAATTACTTTTCCCTCTAGTAAATCGATTTGGCCTCCTCCAAGCCACTTGCGCTCCTCTCTGGCACTTGCACTCCTGCCCAGAAATGCACACTGCAGCTACTGGATAATTCACACAGCCTCCGGGATTCACTCCCTGCAAGTCAATTTGCCTCCCTCTACCTCCTGAAGCTACTCACACCTCCTCTAACATTCCTTCTAACAACTGGAAGTGAAAAACTGCTCTTGCTACATGCGCTGGGGAAAATGGCTATTCACACTAGCTAAATATGGCCTCCTTGCTAGAAAACTCGACCTCCCATCCTCACACTAGATTGTTGGAAAACATCCTGAGAATTTCTCTAGAAGTTCTCACTACTGAAACCCTACTACTGACTCTCTTTGGCTAGAATTGCGCCTTGTTCTTTGCAACTGGCTAATTCGCACTACCTTCCTCTGTGTCTCAACTGTCTTGTTGTTATTCTCCAAGCCCGTTGACCCTGCTCTTATAATCTTCTGTTGGGCAACCAAAGGCCATGATCACATATCAATCGATGGCTAAGATCATCTTGAGCCCATCAACTCACTTTTCTGGAAGTCTCTAGAACAAAATTGATCTCCCTCAACTAATCTGATTTAATTAACCAATTTTCCTAAGTTAGACTTAGGAAATATTTAATTGTTGGCTAATTAATCTAATTGAGGTGTTTCTAAGGCTTTTCTCATGAACCCTTTC
Organism: Pinus taeda; assembly: GCA_000404065.3. NCBI lineage: Eukaryota > Viridiplantae > Streptophyta > Pinopsida > Pinales > Pinaceae > Pinus > Pinus taeda. The sequence continues at coordinate 219,973 of APFE031415013.1, read as the reverse complement.
TGGGTTTTGGAGATCTCGTGTTCCTTAGCCTCATAGACACCATGGAGACTAGAACACATGTCCGTTGCTACCAAAAATTAACAATAATATTTACTAGTCATCCACATGTTGGAGACTTAGTAATTGTTTTTTATAAAATATAACATTAAATTCATGACTTTTCCCACTAAGGGGTCAAATTGACTCTTACCGGATGCAAGGAAGCCCAACTTTCCAGTTGCAAAATATCTAGAAGTTAACAATATGAAGAATAGTAGCCTTTAGTGCTCCAACATTTTTTTGACCTTTACATTAGCTATCTTATCCGTTGACTTGACTTTTTTCCATGCATAGTAACTTGAACTTTACCGCTTTTTTCTAGTTCTCCAACACCTTGATGAATTTGCCAATTCTGCCACCTGGTTTGCTGTAAATCGGCCTGCATTGGTCTAGCTGTTGCTTTGTTTGACCAAATTATGCCCTACGTTGCCACATCATCACTGCCCACCACATCATCATGCCTTGTGCCAGATCTCTAATACCCTTGGGAATTTGGAGAAATAGAGACATGGATTTTGTTCCTCTTGTTGTGTAGACCAATTTTGACATATTACATGTCAAATTATGACAGAATGTGCCCCTATTATGCTACCTGGAAACATGTAACACCTGTTGTCCATCTTTGACCTGTCATAGCTTGAACATGCCTTCTTTGATTGAAGAAATTCTACATGGTATTTCATCCTGTCATTGAGCCTTACAATCTGAGACAATGTTGACTTTTTGACTTCAGGGATAACTTTGCATGGGAATCGTGAACTACCTTGGGAGCATGAAATATCTCGGAATTTGAGACTATCATGTCTGAGAAACATTTGAGGGATACAATAACAATGACAAGGCCACCTACAGACTCTATAAAATCATAACTATGTGGAAAGACATAGGTACACTCGATGTGGGTTGGACTGGCCCCTACATTGGTGATCACCCCTACTTAAGCAAGGCTTCCATAAAACCATGAGCGCTCATATGAGACCTCCAGGGCCCTCTAATCCTATCCAGGACATAAGGAACTTGAGTTGAACTACTCAAAGGGACCGGCCATGGTTCTACCAAAAACAAATTGACTCAACTTGACACAATGTCTAGGATTCCTACAGGCCCTCACATGGTTGTTACATGGATTTTTACTTGTGACCTTGAGCTTACAATGGTGTTTAAGAATGCTGCAATAGATATAGGTGCCCTTGCAGAAAGAGAGGAATGCTCGCACTTCTAGATCAATGCAATTGGAAGAAATGAAAAGTTAAAAAATGAAAAAAGCCCAAACTAATTTAAGAAAACAAATCTTTCGAGTTCCCATGCTTGATTTTTAAAGATGACATACAAGTTACATGTAACTTTCTATTCACACTGTTTTCAGCTATAAAATGGTTTTGGTGCCTAATCTCTGTTGAAATTCTTCTTATTTTTTAAAAGCAATCTCTCAACTAACATATCATTTTGGAAATTTATGATGAGACCCTGTAGTCAAAAGTTTTATTTACTCTATAGCTGGAATAAAGCTTTTTGATTACAAGTTCTCTTCATTTCAAAATTATACTTAGAATATATCAACAAATTATGTTCAATGTTCCAAATGGCTGGATGGCTACATATTTGCATCCTGTACCTTCACTTACTGAGCCCCTAAATAGCGGTTAGTGATATTGTGAGCACTGGAGTATACGCTTGTAGAGTGTAATACATCATAAGGATACTTTCAAGTTTCAAATATTACAGACAATATTATGGCAGACCATCTGAAGGCTTATACAGCTATAGAAAATTTCTAATGGCGACCATAACCCTATTTGACACATTGTAGTAACATAGATGAAGGAAATGCCAGACAGTATTAGCAATCAGCACACAAGATCAACAGAAAAAATGAATACTGTTTCCAGCTATATGAATCCAGCAAGAAGTTATACTGCAATTTTAAAATGCATATCTATGTATTCAAATTTTAAAATTGAGCATATCTATTTTAAAATTGAAAGAGTAAGGTTTAGTCATGTGATGTTACGAATATAATGACCCTCTGATTGATTTGATTGTAGAAAAACATGTTGATTATTTGTTTTCATAATGTTATCTTCACGGTCACAGAGAACTGCAGGTTATGTTTGGATACTTATTGGTTTTGTTTCCAACGCAGAATAAAGATGGCAGTTTTGCAACTTATGAATTGACAAGATCCTATACCTGGGTGGAGGTAAGCTTTGTGCAATTTCAATTTACTGTATTTTTGTTGATTGTGATCATTTAGGCGCTCTTCTATATATCAAAATATCTTTCTTCTTGTGACATATCTTTGGTTGGGTTGAATAGAACGGTTGGAAAACTGAGTTGGTGTATTCAGTTGGATCAGTTGTTAAACCAAATATTGTAAGATATTTTGTATATTGATATTGTTCTTCAGGTGCTAGGGCACAATATCAATATCAATATATTTATATTGTTGTCGTATATCTTGTGCGCTATTGTATATTATAGATTGTTGCAGGGTGTATCTTTTTGTTGTGAAAGTATAACTTGGTTAAGTGTAATATAAATTTTGCTGAAAGACTTAAGTAAAGAAAAGACTAAGTGTGATGTTGTGTGGCATAGTCCAACTTGGTTAAAACCAAGTTGGTCATGCCATGATTGGAAAGACGTTGGTGCTGCACACCTAGAGGATGCCAGCACACTATATCCTGGGCAAGGCCTCTAGCATCGTGATAGGTGGTATCAGAGCAAGACAACAACATGGGTACTGTTACCACTCAAATTAGCAGGTGTCCTAAAAGGGGATCCTAGAGGGGCAAATTCTAGGTCAAGGGAAACAATGGAGCAACCCATTATCACCTCAGCTAAAGCTCCTTACTCTTTATGGAATTTCACCGATGGGGAGAGACCCAATATGAAGAGAATCACCTAGATGAATTGGTCAATAATGTTGATTTTTGGGTAGCATCAGATGTGCTCTAGCTCCGAAATTTTGTGGAGGGGCTAGAACACATGAGATCTCCAAGACCGAGAAATCGTTTGGTGAAATTCCATTCGGATTGTATTTTATTAAAATAATTAATTAATATTTTTAATGGGGTTCCTAAGTCTAAACTTAGAAAAATTAAAATACTAATGGCTATTAATGAAAATATGGGTGAGAAGCTTCTAAGAGACAAGGATCAAGTCTAATTTAATCTTAGCCATTGATTAGAGATTAGATCACAGCCATTGATATCTGAACAAGAAAAGTATAAATGAAGGCTTGAGAGTCATTTGGAGATACATCGAGCAAATACTTAGTAACCCGAGGGAAATCGATTCTCAAGAATTAGGAGTTCGATTTCAGAGGGAGAGTTGCAGGGTGAAGGAAGAGGAGGGTATCAGCATCAGTGGGAGATTGAGGAGAAGGGGACGCAATGCATCAATGGGAAAACGCAGAGGGTCAGCTCAGAGAGGCAACACAGCAAGGGACGCAGCCCCAACGCAAAGATGACGCAAAGGTGATGCAGTGGAGGTTGGAGGATCTCTTGGGTGTTAGAATTTCTCCAAAGAGTGGAGAAAAATTATCTCAGGTGTTTTCTCAAAGGTTTCTCTATGTTCTGCAAATCATTCCTTGTAAAGAGATTGTTGCTGAAGAATAATAAATAAACCCTCATCTGCTTCACCGATTTTCCCGCATTGGTTTTTTCCGAGGACGATTGTCCAACAACAACTGTGTTGATGTGATTGATTCTTGTGCTTGTATTTCAATGTTCTATTCTCTATGCTATTATGTGACAACTACAGTAGAATTTATTTTGATGTTTACTGAAGGGTTTTGTAAATAACTTATTGTGTAAAATAAGTAGTGGAAATAAATCAGTGATTGCAGTGAAATTTCATGTTAGAAATTTTCACAAATAAAGGGAAAAGAGTGATTCCTAAAGAGGCCTATTCATAAAAGAGGCTCAATATATGGCTTTCTTGCTCAAGAGGCAAGATGAAAGGCTCTCTAGGAAGGGCCAAGAGGGTCTTAGGGGCTAGGTTTAGGGAATAAGACTTCTTGAAGAGAGACCTAGTCCTAAAAACCCTTATGAAGACTTGGTTTCCAGATGGTCTTTGAAGAATTACCTTCCAAAAGTTATGGGACCACACGAGACCAAGTGGACCTTAGGTTAGGTCAAGGGGATAGGATTGAGAAACCAATGATGTGCTTGGCCTAATTAGGGAGGAGAAGGGGGTCAAAGAAATATTTTTCAGTGAAAGGTAATGCAATGATCCAAATGAGGTCACTAGCCAAGGGAAACCTAGGGAAAGAAATGATCATCGAGCTAGGGTTTGCAATATCTCAAGATCCCACCGTCAGATTTGCTTGAAATTTGGAGGGCTTCTAGAGAAAACTCCAGCGCATTTGTGGACCAAAAATCAAGGTAGTTGGATGGCTAGATTGTGAGATAAGTGATGCCCTATGAGATCTACTGAGCTAGGCCTAGAAAAGAAGAGGTTGGGGAAGAAAATAGGTTTAAGGTGATCACCATATGATGGACTAGTGCCTAATCCTTTGGGGATATTTGGAGTTACGACTCGAGTAATTATGACTATGGGCATTGAATTTTCTATGTCAAGGAGGCCCCAAAGATAACTTTGCATAGCATTAGGACATCAACAAAAGCAACTTCAAGCACTTTATACTTCGTTTTGCAAAATTAATGGTTTATCAAGATGAATTTAATTGAAGAAGCATTTGTAGGAACATCCATTCATAATACATGGCCCATACATGAAGCATCACTATCTAGAAACCGAATTTCCACAACTTCGCATAAATGGATGCAGTAAATTAGCCCTAGTATAGCGAAATCCCAACAACAATGTATGTGAAAAAATAGAAATAGAAAATAGCATTAAATTGTACTTACATCTATTAAGAGTATATCCAACCATCAAGAATTTGCTAATCAAGAAGCACCAAGACAAGAGAAAATAATCCAAACATCAAAATTCATTCCATGCTCCAAAATTCATCCTCCAAGAAGGATAACGAAATTCTCAAGAGCGATACAAGTCCAATCCAAGTGATGATGAGAAATGAACTCTCATCATTTGTATTTATACACTCCTAATGAGTTTGATTTAGCTACTCAGGCCTACATTAGCCTCTAAAATAAAAAATAATGTGCAAATAAGTAACTTTTGGTGACAAACCGACCAAACTAGCTCATAAACAAAATAGTAAGCCTCTCAAGAGGTCGAATGATCAATAATACATGTCGTTGGAACTCTAAGAAGCCTAATGAATTCCATAAGTGCCATAATGATGAATAGGATTCCCAAAAGTAATGGATAAGGGGTTGACCCCTTGTTCTTCACATAATAAACCTATGGTGCGCCCAATGGGTGTGAGGGAACACAAGTGACCTCATGGGTCTCCAAGTAAGTCGAAAATGCCTATAGACCATCTGTAAGGGCTCAGATGATGGTGTAAGTGATGCCACATTAGTATACAAGTCTTGGGTCATCTTCTAAGTGCATGGTACAGCTGTGGGGTTGGCTGGGCAAAGGTCAACCAGGTGCATATTCCTCGTCCAATAGGTGAATCTCCAGCAATCGCTGAACATCTTTGGAGATCCATGGAGTGTTTTCTACTGCTATGGAGTCTCAACACACACCATACATGTGCCAATGTAGCGCTCGGGAAGGTTAGGACCCCGTATAGGGAAACCAAACCCAAAATGGAGACCACCTACAATCTTGCATAAGATCCAATGCGTCCCTTAGCCTTCCAGTACAACAAGTCATTAAGGAAATTGAGTAAAAGAGCTTACAAACCATGGACAATAGGTGGGGACTTCATAATGGCATGCCCTTCCATAGTGGGCTTTGGCATGTGCTAATGTCTCGAAGCTCCAAATGGGGTTAACCAAGTATCCTATTAGGTGGTTTCTACTTTTAAATGGGATAGTATGTCCAAGGTACATCCTTTAAAGGGTGGTGGCATGTGATAAAGAGATGAATGGAGTAGGGAATGAAAGGGGCAGCCCTAGGCCACATGTTGGGGTACAAGGGTAGCTAATAAAAGGGAAACCCCCACTTGGGTATATAACGTATAGGAGGGAGCAATCGTGGTGCATGAGGTGCCCCGACCTTGATTTTTCCACCCTTCTTTATATGCTTTTTTCCTTTTGTGATATTTCTTTAATTAACTGCTTGGTGTTCAAGGGATAAGAGCATGATGTGTAAGATATAGCAGTGGATACCCCCTTTAAGGTAGGGTAGTTCATTCCCTACCATGGGTTGGTACAATCATGGGTTCCTGAATGATAAAAGAGGCTCATCTAGGGCCTATAGGAACTAGGGTGATGGACATCATGATGGAGTAGAGCTCATGCATTGGCTTTTTCCCACGTGCTAAATGTGATTTTCCCAGCCATCTTTTGCATTTTGTGGTACATCTTCTTGTTGAATGTGGCCAGTTATGATTTTACTTTTCTTTTCAGCTGCATCAACCTCCGGGGCATCATTCCAGGCCCTACCCAAGGTGTGGGCAAGGGGAGGGGGGAAGGCTAACCCTATGTGGAGCCAGTGGAGGAATGTGGAGCCAGGTGGGAGAAATGATGAATGGGGTTATAATGAGTGGAAGGGGAGTGATATATGTGGATGATGGAGTGGGACCATGCAACCAAAATCAGGGTTTCCCATGTAGTATCATCCCTAAAGCCCAAAGGTCAATAAAAGAGATCCCAAGGGACTAGGGTCCAAGGTTAACATCCAAAAGAGGTCTAGGGGACAAGAGCACAGACCTAGCCCACTCTTTCCGTTGAATCCCCCCATTAATCCATGCCCGAAAGTATCCATGATAAGCAAACTACAACACTCAATTACCAAATGACAAGGCATACCTTTAGGTTCCGGAGGCCCACCTTCAAACATACGATCATGACAAATGGGTGAGGGACCACATGGTTGGTTCAGGTGGTGGAGAAATGGCACAACGAGCTAGTTGGTGGCTGTTGGCTGAGGATCATGTTGGAGAAAAAATTTCTCCTAGGGATATCACCCACAAAATGGTGGGTGACATCTGGCTCCAACTGGGACATGATCTCTCAGAAAAGTGGACGAAGCTACTCGAATGAGAGGTCACGAGACCTACTACCTGCACACATCATAGGTGAAAAACACGAGGCAACATGCTTTCTCTGCGTGTCATGATGGCACATGCTTGGATTAGACTCATAAAATCGACTCACAGAAGTAAGCTTTCAAATGCAGTTTTTAAATCTAAATGCAACTAATCTATCATGAGAAATATCATATGACATTAGTTTTAATGCGGAGATCAGCATGTAATGTATCCTACCCTAACATGCATATGGTAAGGGCAATACTAAGTGTAATCATAAAGCCAATGCAACCAACATATCAAGATATCACTATACATATGTCTGCCAGTATGATTACTCACGAAACAAAACTTAAATTGAATGCAGACATAATTACATGGCGGGTGAAGTGGGTGGGAGGTGGAAAAACATGATCTCCATTTGATGTAAAAGGAAGCCATAAGAGCTGGTGGATGTTGATTTTGGGTAGCATTGGATGTGCTCTAGCCTTGAAAATTGGTGGAGAGGCTAAGGCACATGAGATCTCCAAGACCCAGAAATCGTTTGGAGAAATTCCTCCCGGATAAGGAGTTATTAAAATAATTAATATTTTTAATGGGTTCCTAAGTCTAAACTTAGGAAAATAAAAATATTAATGTGCATTAATAAAATATGGGTGAGAAAGTTATAATTGATGAGGATCAAGCTAGTTCTAATCTTAGCCATTGATTAGGGACTTAATCTCGACCATTGATTCATCAACAAGAAAAGTATAAGAGGAGGCTTGAGGGTTAGTTGGAGACACACCAAGTGATCAAAGAATTCGATTTTCTGGGGCGAGGTTTGCTGAGGAAATCGAGTTAGTGATCAAAGTTGCAGTGAGGGGTAGCTCAGCAAGGGATTTTCATCCAAGGCTAAAGAATACATAGCAGAGAAACAGTGCAGTGCCAGGAGAGACAACGCAGGACCTAGAAGGGCTGAAGCAGAGGCTGATGTTGGGCCTCAGAGGCAGCGTTGGGGAGATTCTGTGGGGCGGACTGGGAGTAGATCAGTAGATTCTAAGCCGGGATAGGGTGATGCAGCTCCTGGAGGAGTGACGCAGTTCCAGAGCAGTGCTTGGAGCAGCTTTCACTGTCCAGCATAGGGAACAACTAGAGTCGCTGTGGGGTTTGATCATCCACTTGCTGATTTGTCAGAATATCTATCTCCAGATACAGGTACTACTGCCAAGGATATTCTCTGTTGGGTGAGCCATTTCTGGCACCCTAGTTGTATTCACAAAATCTGCTTAATAATACCAACCCTCTATATGCTGCACTAGTTTTCCCTAATTGTTTTTTTTTTTGGGGACAATTGGCGAAAAATAACGATGCCCCTTGTGTTATTGTCTCAGTTTATTTCAATGCATGATCTGTATATTTGTGCAGGCTGCAATAGTGTTTACTTCGATGTTTATGCAATTAAATAACTTGTTAATGTAAAGAACAATTATGAGATTGTAAACCAGTAATTGCAGTAGGGGTTTCTGATGTGTTAGATTCAAGAATTTTCACATGGTATTAGAGCAATTGCAGATCATAGACGACTAAAAACACCAGCCGAGAAATCTGAGAATTTGCAACAGAGAAGCAGCTGTCCCGAGAGACAATGTTGTCCAGAGCTGAAGAGGCAGAAGGAGTGAAATAGTGTAGAAGAGGTGACACAGAGGCTCACGTAGTGCCTGCGTTAGCATTCTGAGCTGGGAGAGGAAGACGTAGTAGCTGGGAGGAGCCCACGCAGTAGCTGCATCAGCCATCAGGGCCAACGCAGAGGCAGAGGAGCGCAATTCAGGCTCACACAAAGCCATGTCATCTTTCTGAGCTAGGAAGGATTGATGTAGTTGTCCGGGAGGAGCAGATGCAGCTCACGCAAAGATTGCATAGAGCCTGAAGGGTTCAGATTCTTCGAGTTGCCAGGGCTAAGAGAGCTATGCAGATTTTGATTTGAGGAGTTGGTGGGACGCTGTTTCCGTTGGTGCAGAACAGTGTCTAAGGATATTGAACCAAGGTAGAGTGAAGCACTACCTCGACAGATTTCTAGCCAAGAAATCTAGATCCGGGTTGCAGCGGCAAAGGAGGATTGGAGAGGAGTGATTCGATAGTTGGCCTGAGTATTTTTGAGAGGGAAATCAGGACTCAGAGGGAGTCTAGAGAAGAGGAGCAAAGATGGCAGTGAACAGATTGTGGGATCAGGATAGATTGGATGGGGCTTCCAATTTTGTCATCTGGAAGGCCAGGATTCTGGCAATCCTGGATAAACATCGCATCAAGGACTATGCCTGGAGAGTAGTAGCTATCCCGGTTGATGCTGATGCAGCCAAGAAGTATGAGGAGGCCCAAGCAATAGCAAAATGCATGATCCTAGACGGGGTCAAGGATCATGTAATACCACATATTGCTGAAAAGAACACAACAAGGGAGATGTGGTAGACACTGACCACCTTATACTAGGGCTCTTCCGTGCAGTGGAAGATATTATTGGAGAATCAGCTGAGGCAGTATCAGATACAAAAAGGAGAGGAGATAGATCCATTCCTTCTTAGGTTGTAAGGAATTCGAAACCAACTTACTTCCATGGGGTCTACACCAGACCCAAAGTTCATGGTCAAGACTACAGTGAATGCAGTCTCCGAGGAGTGGGAGACGTTTGTACAAAGCATTTTGGGTAGAGGAACTCTCCCCAGTTGGGAGGAGATGTGGGCAGCTCTACGACAGGAAGAGCTCAGGAGATTGACCAAGGCAGGGAATAGCGGTAAGGGAGTTCAAATCAAGGAGGAGGAGGATGATGAAATTCTCGCATCAGCGGGACAATAGGGGCTACAAAAGAGGAAGAAGAAAGACATCTCCAAGGTCAAGTGCTTCAATTGTGGGGAGTTGGGACATTATGCCTCTCAGTGCCCCAGGAAGAAAGGTAAGGGAGAAGCTTCCAACTCAAAGGCTGCTCCAACAAAGGCGGAGAAGGATGCCGAGACTGATGACGATTGTGCCATGAGTGTTCATGTGCCTCTAGAGAAGAGGTGGGGCGACATCGAGTTGTAGTCGAGAAGACTACATGATGGGGGCAGGATCCTTGAGGTGCCCAAGCTCTTGGATCACATTTAGCTATGGGAGCCCTTAACGACAGTAGCAAAATGACGGGTGTCAAGTGTAGCAAGGTGTGATGGAGCGACAAGGCAATGCTAGAGTTCATAAGTTTGTAGCAACACAATGGAGGTTGTAGCAGTGCGAGAGGCACAGAAGAGGTTGCAGCAGCGCAGTGGCAACATAGGGAGCACATGATGGCAGCAGAGGTAGCTTCAGCATCGCGAGGCTTCCAAACTAACCAGGATGTCAGTGTTTGGGTGAAGTCAGTTACTTACTTCTCAGTAACTGAGTTGCAGTGCAACAGTTAGCAGCGACAGTGCTATGGGCAGCATGAGGCAACATTTTGAGAGGGAGTTGTAGTATAGATGTAGCAGTGGCAGTGTCATGGGCAGCAGTACAGGAAGAACCATTGCAATGGATGTGGGGCAGCAGTACAGGAAGCAAAAGTGTAGTGGATGTGGGGCAGCAGGCCAAGCATCAACATAGAGGACCAATGCGAAGGTTCAATGTGATGCTTCTATGGTGAAGCATTGCTAGAGCACATTCCTCGCTAAGAGGGAGTATTGATTTAAGGTAGCATCGCATGTTCTCTAGCCTTGAAAATTGGTGGAGAGGTTAAGGCACATGAGATCTTCCAGACCCAGAAATCATTTTGAGAAATTCCACCCGAATAAGGAGTTATTAAAATAATTAACATTTTTAATAGGTTCCTAAGTCTAAACTTAGGAAAATAAAAATATTAATGTGTATTAATAAAATGTGGGTGAGAAAGTTCTAAGTGACGAGGATCAAGCCAGTTCTAATCTTATTCGTTGATTAGGGACTTAATCTCAGTGGTTGATTCATCAACAAGAAAGGTATAAGAGGAGGTTTGAGGCTTAGTTGGAGACACACCAAGTGATCAAATATTTCGATTTTCTGAGGTGAGGTTTGCTGAGGAGATCGATTTAGTGATCAAAGTTGTAGTGGGCGGTAGTTCAGTAAGGGATTTTCATCTGAGGCTAAAGAATACATAGCAGAGAGGCAGTGCAGTGCCGGGAGAGACAACGCAGTACCTAAAAGGGCTGACGTAGAGGCCATAAAGCTAACGCAAAGGACGCAGAGGGCTAATGCAGTGAGACGTAGAAGCCGTAGAGGCTGACCCTGGGCCTCAGAGGCAGCGTTGGGGAAATTTTGTGGGGCACACTAGGAGCAGATCAATAGATTTTGAGCCGGGATAGGATGACACAGCTCTTGGAGGAGTAACGCAGTTCCAGAGTAGTGCTTGGAGCAGCTTTCGCTGTCCAACATAGGCAACAACTAGAGTCGCTTTGGGGTTTGATCATCCGCTTGTTGATTCGCCGGAATATCTGTCTACAGATAGAGGTACTACTGCCAAGGATATTCTCTGTTGGGTGAGCCATTTCTGGCACCCTAGTTGTATTCACGAAATCTGCTTAATAATACAAACCCTCTATATGTTGCACTGGTTTTCTCGAATTGGGTTTTTCCGAGACAATTGTCGAAAAATAATGGTGTCCCTTATGTTATTGTCTCAGTTTATTTCAGTGCATGATCTAGATATTTGTGAAGGCTGCAATATTGTTTACTTCTATGTTTATGCAATTAAATAACTTGTTAATGTAAAGAACAAGTAGGAGATTTCCTTTGCCGTATTCATCTCGACAATATGCCGAACTCCATGATCCTTGACCCCATCAAGGATTATGCACTTTGCCTTGGCCATCGCATCCTCATACTTTTCGTTATCAGCTGGTTCGACTGGGATAGCCACGGTTCTCAAGGCGAAGGCCTTGATGCGATGTCTATCTTGAACAGACAGGATCCTGGCCTTCTAGATGACAAAGTTGGACGCTCCGTCCAGCATGTCCTGATCCCTTAGTCCATTCATGGCCATCTCTGCTCTTCTTTTCGACTCCTCTGAGTCTCTACTTCCAACTGGAAGTTCTCTGCTAGAGTCCCTATGAGTCTCGATTTCCCTCTTAGAGATCCTTCTACCAACAGTCGAATCGCACCTCTCCGATTTCCTTTTCTCTTCCAACATTGATCTGGATTTCTTGGCTAGAAATCCACCTAGGTAGCGACTCCCTTCTACCTTGGTTCTGTTCTGTTAGGTATTGTTTTGCCTCAACGGCAACAACACCCCACCAACTTCACACTCCACAATTTGCCCACAGCTTCCTATGCCCCAACAACTGAAGAATTGAGCCTCTAGGCTCTGCGCAATTCCGGCAGTGGCTGAATCGTTCCACTAGCCAATTGCCTCACTCCTACTTGTCTTAGTAGGATGACGTGGCTGTTCGTGAGCCTCTTCTGCCTCTCATTGCTTCTGCACTGGCCTCTTCTCTGGCTCGAACTGATGATGCAGGCCCTCTGCGTCAACCCTTCTCTGCTGCTTTCTTCTTAGGAACAACTTCTGTCACTCAGGACAACTGTTTCTGCTACAAATTCTCTAATTTAGCTGGTGCCTTCAGCTCTCCTGTGATCTGCAATGCTCTGATACCATGTTGAAATTTCTAAGTCTAACCTGTTAGAAATTTTCTGCACTATTTGGTTTATTTCTCCTACTTGTTAATTACTGAACAAGTTATTTAACCATATAAATACTGAAATAAACACAATGCAGTCTCAACCATCTACAAATCAACAACTAAACGAAATATGCAAACACATAAGGGACACCGTTATCTTTGGACAATCGTCCCCAGAAAAACCCAACTTGGGAAAATCGGTGCAGCAGTTCTGAGGGTTTACTATTATGCAACTTTTCTGAGTACAACTGGGTGCCAAATTGGCTCACCCTACAGAGAAATTAATTTGGTAGTAATACTTGTCTCCGGAAGCAGATATTTTGAAAGTCTACTCCATGAAACCCTCTCCAGCACCTCTCTAAGGCTCAGCGTCAGCCCTCCTGGCCTCTGCGTCAGCTCTCTGAGGCTCTTCGCAACCTTTCTGGCCCTCTGCGTCACTTCTGCAGCCTCTGCGTCACTCACGCAGGCCCTCTAGCCCTCTGCATAGTCACTGTTGGCCTCTGTGTGGCTCCTTTTGGCTCTGCGTCTGCCTCTTTGCGTCTGTGCTGGTCTTCCGACACTATCTCTGCCTCTTTGCTATGCACTCACTGCCCCTCGCTGCAACTCTGATCACTGGTTCGATTTCTCTTAGCAAACCTCGCTCTAGAAAATCAAACTGACTGATCACTCTGGTGTATCTCCAACTCACCCTCAAGCCTCCTCTTATACTTTTTCTGCTGAGTCTTCAACGGCCGAGATTACATCTCTAATCAACTGCTAAGATTATATTTGGCTTGATCCATGTCATTTAGAACCTTCTAACCCAGTTTTATATAATACCCATTAATATTTTTATTTTCCTAAGTTTAGACTTAGGAACCCATTAAAAATATTAATTATTTTAATATCTCCTTCACCGGGTAGAATTTCCCCAAACCATTTCTGGGTCTTGGAGATCTCATGTGCTTTAGCCTCTCCACTAATTTTCATGGCTAGATCACATCCGATGCTACCCCAAATCAACAAAAAACAGGTAATTTCTCAGTTATAATGGCAGGGAATGAGAGAGAGTTGTAGTACATATGTAGTGTTGGCAGTGGCAGGGTCAACAACAATACAAATACATCATTTGTGCAGTAGTTGGTGGGCAGTGATGTCAGACATCAGCAGTGTAGAGGGAGATGTTACACAACAGGGTGATGCTTCAGCAGGTTGCATTGCCAGAGCACATTCCTCGCTAAGAGGGAGTGTTGATTTATGGTAGCATCGGATGTGCCCTAAGTCTCAAATTTTGCAAGGAGGCTTAGACATATGTATTCCACAATACTCGGAAATCATTTTGGGAAATTCCACCCGTAGACAGTTTTATTAAAATAATTAATTATTTTTAATGGGACCCTAAGTCTAAACTTAGGAAATTAAAATAATTAATGGGTATTAATCTAAACTGTGGGTGTAAATTCTAGAAGAAGATGAAGATCGAGTCCAAATGATCTGATCCATTGATTAGAATATAATCTGGGCCGTTGGTTCTCAACTGGAAGATTATAAAGACATCAAGGTGCATTTGGAAAATACACCAGAGGCAGATACTCAATTACCCAAGTAAGATCGATTTTCTCACTGGTCGAAGGTCGGCAAGAGAAAATTGAATCAAAGGGAGAGTTGCAGGTGAGAAGGAGAGAGAGAGGGTATCAACATCAGTCTGGAGGTCAGGAGCAGAAGGAGGACAACGCAGAGGCAGTGTGATGGTGGGACAACGTAGTTCTCACGCAAGGGCTGACGCAATGAGCCATAGAGGGGGCAGTAGGTCCTCTCCTGGATCATAAACTCGTCGAGAAGTGCCTATAAAATTTCTCACAGAGAATCCTCTTCTATTTTGCTGGTTGTATCTTGTACATGAGATTTTTGCTGAAGAATAATAAAGAAACCCTCATCTGCTACACTGGTTTTCCCACATTGGCTTTTTCCGAGGACATTTGTCCAAAAATAACTGTGTCATTATGTTGTATCTTTTTCCTGATCAATTTCTTGTTTCGACATATTATTTTAAATAGTGAATGCTGTAGTTGTGTTTACTTCGATATTTATTGTAGAACACAGTAAATAACTTGTATGGTTTAACAAGTAGGAGAAGTAATATCACTTTGCTGTAGTAGGGATTTCGGGTTTAGGAATTTTCACAGGCTGCACATGTAAACTTTGAATTCGGTCATTACTGGCCTAAATTAACTTGGATTGAAACTTAGAATTAGGGCTTTTGATCGCTTTGAACTCAATTTCTGAAAATTTCCTTGAAATTGTCCCCAATTTCAATTGGCCGATTTTTTTAAATACATTGCAAGCATCCTCTACAAAATTCTTCCTCTATTTCAAAATGTTGGCTTGGCCCATGTCGGTCCATTGTTGAATCTCTGGCTCTGCTACCACACTATAATGCCCCAACAACCCATTTGGGCACATTATTGACTTTTATCATTTGAAATTCAATTTCTCTCTATAACTAGCCTACAATTCTTTGATACCACATATAATTATCCCACCAAGGCCTCGATACCGCAATGGAACACAACCCTCTAATACCATATTTGTAACTCATCTTAGTTGCCCAACTAGGCCTAATTTTGTCGTTGAGGTACCCCTGGTATAATAATTTGGCTCTTTTATACATGCCTAATACATACTACCATGATATGCAACAAATAACATAACCAAAGTAGCAATATAAATATACATAAACATGTAAATACATAATAGCATATAAATGCAAGAATAAGCATAGTAATAGGCATATGAAAACAAAGTCATTACACCACCAACTAGTTGTAGACCTCAAATGTTCCACCTAGCCATAGACCTCCCTGCTCTAATACTCTCAGGAGTGGGCCATTGTTGAGCTGGAACCATGACTCCACCAAGGCAAAGAGTCACGTAGAACCAATAATGGTCTTGTAGTCAACACAAAACAAGATATAGGCCAAGGTAGCAAACTCTAGCAACACCTCAACCTATAGTCTCTCATCTCCCATCAACGTGAACAATCCAAGGTAGTGCACACCCTTCTCTTCCTTTGCAATCCCTGAGGCTGTGCCACCACCTTTCAAGGGCTCTAGAATAGGGCAACTATGAAGTCACATGGCCTTGTGGCTCCAGTAATTCCACTTGCTCTCAGGAGTCTATAGGCACCCTCCAGGCCAATGTTGCAGAAAATGTCCCCCCCCAGATCTAACCCCCGAAACGCAGTCCGTACGGATGCGTGGGGGAAGCGCCTCCCGAAATGCGCTTCGGAAAAACCAAAATGCGTTTCGGCGCTTCCTGGAAATTTCAGGAAGCGTCTGCCCGAAATGTGTTTCGGTTTTTCCGAACCACGTTTCGGTTTTTTCCGAAACGTGTTTCAGACGGCGCTTCGGTCATACGAAGTGTCAAGCTTCCAAAAAAAATTATAAAAAAATGCAAAATATATATAATATAGCAAAAAAAAATATTAAAAAAATATTAAATTTAGTAGATGCTCCTCATGGTAATGTTAAATTCTCCTTTATTTTTCATTTTCATCCTTTTACTTAAATTTTTAACATTACCATGAAATGACTCAGGATGTTTGAGAGTGGTTCCAGCCTCATTGAACTTCATATGGAGAAAGTAGAATTTCATATCCCATTCAAAATTCAGCAGACTCAACAGTTTTTAGCTAAGTCACCTGACACGGGGATTCGGGACACGTAGGATTCGAGATTCGTGGTGTCGGATTCGGACACGCTGACCCCCCGGAACAGGACACGTTAGGACACGTTA
>APFE031415013.1:191077-202755 GCA_000404065.3 Pinus taeda | reverse complement strand
CTTCGCTTCCTAGATTTTTGGAAAATGACGCTTCCGCGTCCCTGTTTCCAAAAAACGTCCCTGTTTCATCCCCGCTTTGTGCAACATTGCTCCAGGCCTCACACCAAGGAACCTACCCCACACTTCTACCTCTATGGCTCCAACCTGTTACCGATTCGATTAGCACGGTTGCTAAGGTCTTGGCAACCTATTGGATGGGCATACATGGCAGGGTTCATTGTCATCATGGCACAATACTCCATTGTTTAGACCTTGCATCCTTCTAAATGGTCAAGGGAGGAGTTCCAAATATTCCTCCAAACAAACCCAAACAAGATCAGTGCCTTAGATGGGGTCACTTGGAATTGAGGTGTTAAACTTCCGGAACTGTCTAGCTGGTTTACATTGTAATTGTACAACAGAAAACTAAACAAGGAGATTCATTAGAACCAAAACACAAAGAATATGTGGTGTAACCAATTGAATTTGGTCTACAGAATTTACTCTAACCAAATATGTAATTAGTTTTCAGTTTAGGTCACTTGATAGAGAGTATGGGTCAAAATAGTTTTCTGCACTGTAAATCAGGCTATTAAATCTGCATAAAAATGAAGGGACAACAACTTGTTAAGCCCAAAAAGACCACTCGTAGATTTTATTTTTAGGGTTTAGGAAGTATGAGGGTCAATTTTGAGACTTATGAGGCCTCTCCTCAACCCGCAGCAACTGAAAAAATCAATTTCCAGCTAGTTGGAAATTGTTTTTCAGAATTATGAGTGAAACCCTCTTGGACAAATTAGACCAAGAGTTTCTAAATTTTTAAGTTATACCTTTACTGTGGCTGGAAATTGCATAAAAGTTATTTTAAATGATGAATAACATAGAAATTAAATATATTAAAGTAATGAGAGAGGTTTCTTGAAGAGATTACTTACTTGGAATGCCGAAACATTTGATTTTATTGTAAATCTTGTATGCTACAGCCAATAATTTCATGGATTTACAAAACAATTCAACTAGATACAAATATAAAATATGCAAAATCTCACTTGTACCTATCCTTGGTTAGATCTATCAATTTCACCAATTTTCTCCAAGGCAATGCTTGTTAATAAAAATAAATGAATGAAAAAATCGGCAAGCTAATTGATCCTGAACCAAATGCTGAAAATAAAAGTTTTGGAATTTTCTAGAAATATGTGGTTGTTGAGCTCATACTTGTGCCTTTCCTCACCCTTACAGAAGCATGAAATTAACACCCTCTTAAGTTGATCTAGTTTGCTAGCTCAAAGGACTTGGTTTGGTCTTGGAAAGAATTCGCCTATACTATTGACTTAACCCCTTTTCTAGTTTTCGTATTAATTTAGGAATGGCCCCTTTCAATGTGCCATCTCCCATCTTCAGATCATGTGTGAGATGATGTCAAAATCTGGCACAATTGGAAGCTCTCCTTCGGAATGGTTTGGTTTCTTGGTTCGATCCACCTACAAACAAAATGGCTAAGTGCTGTTGCTCCCTAGTTTTCCCTTTCCACATGACATTATAGTCTATCAATGTGAAGATTTATTAACCTTAGTGTAATTTTACTTATTTTTAAGAGAAATAGATTAAACCGGAATAACATATAATCAAGAAAAGAGATGAATATAAAATCTACTCCACACAATGTATATGCAAATAGACAAAGGTTTGCAAAAAGTGAGCTCCTTTTATTAATGATGGTAACAATCTCAAATGATGACTACAACAATACAATGAGGGGAGGCTAACCTTTTATAGAAAAAAATTGCGACGGCTAGATAATGGCTAGCTAACAACCAGTTGGGCTCCTCAAACTATTGTTTTACTAGTCATCCACAAGTTGGAGACTTAGCAAATTTAATTAAAATATTAAATTACATTTTTTTATTTGCTCACTAAGTGGTCGTCTTGGTTCAAATTTCTCAATTTGGTCCAAAATCACTTTGCTACGGGACTGGTATAGTCAACCATGAAGAATAGTACAAGATAATAGCTCAATATTCCGTTAGTTTCCTAGGGGAAATTCGACTTGGTCATTTGGAGGAATAATTTGTCTTCTAACAACTACTTTCTTGGTCCACTATTCAACTACTTGGTCCATAAAGTCTTCAAATACTAGTTAGACCTTCTAAGGACTAGTTGAGTTGTCCAACAAATAGTTTGAATTGAGTTTTTCTTTTACTAACACGACCTTGGCCAAATTTTTCTAGTTTTCCAATGCCTTAATGAATTTGCCATTTCCACCACTTGAGTTTGTTATAATGCAGCCTGGTTTCATCTGGGTCTTTCTTCGTTCGATTAAATTATGCCTTGTGTCGCTACATCATCATTATTTTCCATGCCATCATGCCTTGTGTTTGTTGAAATACTAGGGGGGGGTGAATCAATGTTTCTTTCAATTGTTATAATTAATGCCAGTTAAGATTCTTCACAATAACAACCAGAAAGTAAATAATTGGAATTTTATTAAGAACGGGAGAGGACACCAATCCTCTTTTACAATAAATTGAGTACAATAATGTTGAGGGTTTCAACCCTTCAATCCACCGGGCTCCAACCTGTTGCCAAGTTCCAACTTGGGCTTCAATGAGGCTCCAACCTCTAGGGCTCCAACCCTATCTACCTCAAGGCTTCAACCTTGTTTTTAGAGGCTCCAACTCCTAGGGCACCAATGTTGATTTTTGTAGCATCGAATGTGTTCTAGCCACGAAATTTTGTGGAAAGGCTAGAATACATGTATTATCCAAAACCCATAAATATTCTATGGAGATTCCACCTAGAGACGAATTAATTAAAATAATTAACATCTTTTTAATGGTTCCTAAGTCTAAACATAGGAAATTTGGTTAATTAAAGGGTATTAATTAAGTCATGGTGAGAATCTTCTAGAAGAAGACATGGACCGATTTCTAGTTAATCTTAGCCATCGAATATGATTTAATCTTGGCCATTGGTACTCCAATAGAAGATTCTAAGAAGAAGTCGATGGGTTGATGGAGAACACTCCAGGGTAGATGCTCAGTTGCTCAAGTAGATCGATTTTCTCAGTGGCTGAAGTTCGACAAGAGAAAATAGAGTCAGAGAGTGAGTTGCAGGTGGGACAGATAGGGCATCAGCATAATCTAAGAGTGCAGGACAAATCTGAAGGGGGAAGCACAGGGGAGGGATGCATATCATCAGCGCAGAGGGTTGACGCAGGCCCTACGTAGTCACTGTGCATAGGGTGACGCAGAAAGGCCAGCGACAGGGCAGGGGGTCCTCTTCGGGGTCAGAAAAACACTGTGGATTGTGAGAAATTCATCAGTAAATTTCTCTTAGTGATTCTTCCTCTACTCTGTCTATCCGTATCTTTTACATAAATTATTGCTAAAGATTAATAAAAGAAACCCTCATCTGCTGCACTAGTTTTCCCACATTGGGTTTTTCTAGGAACAATTGTCCAAAAATAATTGTCATTGTGGTTATATATGTGCTAGTATTTTCCTTGTATTTATTTTCCGAAGAATTTTATTTCTGAAGGTTGCAGTGTATGTATTTTGATATTTGTCGTAGAAAACTGCAAATAATTTGTTTAAGTAATTTAACAAATAGGAGAAATATTATCAGTTACTGTAGTAGGATTCAGGATCACAGAATTTTCACTTGGTATCGAAGCAGGACGTGTATTTTTGCAGCTGCGAATTCAGTGTTGGGAAGGAAAAATAGCACATGAAAGTATGGATAATCAAGAAGCCTCAGAATTATCTTCCAGATTGGAAAATGAGTTTGCGTGTTTGTCAAGATCCTCTTCAGTTGATGTCTAGTATATTGATAGCGGAGCTTCAACTCACATGATTGGAGTAAGGGAATATTTCTCGTGCTATCAAGAGGAGCAAATGGACTTTCAAATCACTATGGGCAACAAAACTAAGTGTACACTAGTAGGGAGAGGTGCCATAGATTTTCATATGAAAGTAGGAACCAACACTAGCACCACGAATGTACTGCATGTGCCAAGATTGGGTATGAACCTAATTTCAGTGTCCCAGTTGCAGGACAAGGGACAAGATGCATACTTTGTGGGAAGGAAATTATATGTCAAGCATCCCACCTACAATAAGGTGAGACAGATTGGAGCTCGAAGCAACATGCTATATAGATTGCAAATCGATTTTCCAATGGCATTGATAGGCAATGATAACAACAGTAAGAAGGAGTTGAACGAACTATGGCACAGGAGGCTGGGATACTTGCACCATGGAGCACTTAGGATGCACAGAGAGACTGTAATAGGAGTTCCAGCTCTCAGTATCGAGCACGATGATCTATGCCGAGGATGTGTACTTGGGAAGTACGCAAAAGCAGCGTGTCCCAGAAGTGACAGCAGAGCCAATGGTGTGTTGGGATTGATACACTCATATATTTGCGGCCCGATGTCCACCCGATTAGCGGTGGCGAGTATCTCGTCACCTTTATTGACGACCATTCCAGAGAAACCTAGATTTACTTCTTAAAGACCAAGGATGAGGTCTTTGATCAGTTTCGAGAGTTCAAGGCCCTCATAGAAAATATGACAGGGAAAAAGATCAAGGTACTACATTTAGAAAATCGTGGAGAATACACGGATAAAGACTTCATAGATTTCTATGTAAAGGAAGGTATCAAAAGAGAGTGGACAACTCCCTACAATCCACAACAGAATGGAGTCGCGGAATGGAATAACAGAACTATAGTCGGGGCAACAAAGGCCATGTTGTATGATCAGGATTTGCGTAGATTCCTATGGGCAGAAGGATGCAACACAACAATGTACATTCAAAATAGGGCACCTCATAGAGCTTTGGGGGAGAAAATGCCAAAGGGAGTCGTCACTGGGAAGAAACCTGAGCTAAGTCATTTGAGGATATTTGGGAGTGTGGCCTATTGTCACATTCCAAATGAGAAACGTAGTAAGTTGGATCAGACTGCAAAAAAGGGGTATCTCGTAGGATATAGCGATACCTCAAAGGCATACAGAATCTACGTTCTTGGCAACGAGAAGATTGTAGTGAGGCGAGATATAAAGTTCATGGAAGACAGAGCTTTAGAAAGATCTCGAGAGATGCCTGCAGGAGATTAGTTGTCAGATGTTCCATTATTCCAGCAACAGTAGGGATCGTATATAGAACAAGAAGGGGGAACAATCACAAGATTCGAGTACAGTGACTAGTACCAACATATCCTCAGTAGCAAGAGATTCAGGAAGTTCTCAACAGACAAAGTTGCAGGAACAGGTGGAGGAACAAATTGAACCTCCCACCACCAGTGGTAGGACCAGTAGGGAAGTGCATCAGACCTTGAAGGACGCAGAAGTGTTTGTCAGAGCTCCTAGAACCAATAAGAGGCAGCGCAGGCAACCTGACAGATACAAAGCCTTGGTGGCTCAGGTTGCAAAACCCTCTAGTTTTCAGGAAGTCGCACAACATCTGGTGTGGGTGGATGTTGTGATAGAAGAGTACAGTTATATCATGACAAATGATGTTTGGGAGGTGGTGCCTAGACCAGTTGATAGATCAGTTGCGGGTTCCAGATGGATCTACAAGATCAAGTACGCCGCAGATGGCAGTGTAGAGAAGTATAAGGCTAGATTTGTAGCAAAGCGGTATGCACAAAAAGAAGGAATAGAGTATGAGGAGACCTTCGCCCCACTTGCTAGATATACCTCTATCAGATTCATCATATCCCTAATAGCGCAGATGGGATGGGAAATTCACCAGATGGACATCAAAACAACATTCTTGAACGGGGTGATAGAAGAAGAGGTGTACATGGAGCAGCATGAAGGCTTCGAAACTCATGAGAAGCGCACTCATGTATGCAGATTGAAGAAAGCCCTGTATGGGCTCAACTAGGCACCCAGGGCATGGTACGGTTGGATTGACAGTTACTTGCAGCAGTTGGGATTCGTCAAGAGTGATGCAAATCCCAATATCTACTATCTGATGGTGGAGAATGAGCCTCTCATTCTAGTTTTATATGTAGATTATCTATTTTTGACAGGATCATCGAGGCTCATAAAGGCCTGCAAAAGGAAACTTGCAGCAGAATTCGACATGAAGGATATCGGGTTGATGCGCTATATTTTGGGGTTGGAAGTATGGCAAAAGAATGGGGAATCTTCCTTGGGCAAGGGAAATATGCTTCAAAAATTTTGAAGAGTTTTAGAATGCAGGATTGCATACCCATGGCAATACCCGTGATTACTAACTGGAAAATGGTAGATGCCTCAGGGGACATGGAAGTCGACCCCACCTTGTACAGACAGCTAATTGGGTCACTCATGTATCTAGTGAACACCAGGCCAGACATTTGTTTCGCTGTCAATACCCTTAGTCAGTTCACGGTGGAACCGAAAAGGGTACATTGGGCAACAACTAGGCACATTCTCAGATATGTGCATGGAATAGTCGGACTCGGGTTGAAATATACTCGAGGATATGACATCAGGTTGAGTGGATTAATAGATGTAGATTGGTCAGGTAGTTCAGTGGATAGGAAAAGTACCTTTGGGTACTGCTGTAGTGTTGGATCAGGGATGATCTCTTGGTGCAGCAGGAAGCAAAAGTCAGTAGCACTGAGCTCAACAGAAGCAGAATATACGGTGGCTAGCATGGCTACGCGCGAATCCATATGGCTTTGGAAATTGCTGGTGAGTTTGTTCAAGAAGAAAATGGGAGCGACCGATGTTTATTGTGATAATAAGAGTTGCATAAAACTCTTTGAGAATCCAGTATTTCATGATAGGTCGAAGTACATTGATATCAGATGTCATTTCATCAAAGATTGTGTTCAACGTGGGGCAATCCAGTTGCAGTATTCCCCATAGGCGATCAAGTAGCAGGAATACTCACAAAAGCTCTAGGGAGAGCTAAGTTCATCCAGTTTAGAGAACAGATGGGTATGGTGGAGAATAGATTCTCAGCAGTAGCAATTAAGAGGGAGTTGCAGTGTAGATGCATTAGTTGACAGTAGTTCAACTGGGTCAGCAGCAGCACAGATGCAACATATATCAGAGTTACGCAGTTGTTGGTGGGTGGCGGCAGCCAGACATCAACAGCGTGACAGGAGATGGTGTAGAGACAAGATATTGCTTCAATGGATTACAGCACTAGAACACATTCCTTGCTAAGAGGGAGTGTATATTTTTTTAGCATTGGATGTGTTCTAGCCACAAAATTTTGTGGACAAGCTAGAATACATGTATTCTCGAAAACCCAGAAATCGTTTCTGGAACCACCTAGAGACGACTTAATTAAAATAATTACCATTTTGTTAATGGTTCCTAAGTCTAAACTTAGGAAATCTGATTAATTAAAGGGTATTAATTAAGTCATGGTGAGAATCTTCTAGAAGAAGACATGGATCAATTTCTAGTTAATCTTAGCCATCGATTATGATTTAATCTTGGCTGTTGGTACTACAACAAAAGATTATAAGAAGAAGTTGATGGGTTGATGGAGAACACACCAGGGAAGATACTTAGTTGCTCAAGTTGACAATTTTCTTAGTGGCTGAAGTTCGGCAAGAGAAAATTGAGTCAGAGAGTGAGTTGCAGGTGGGAGAGGGAGGGCATCAGCATAGTCTGAGAGTGCAAGACAAATCTGGAGGGGGTAGCACAAAGGAGGGACACAGATCATCAGCGTAGAGGGTTGACGTAGGCCCCACGCAGTCATTGTGCCAAGGGTGATGCAGAAAGGCCAGCGAAAGTGCAGGAGGTCCTCTTTGGGGTCAGAAAAACGTTGTGGAGTGTGAGAAATTCATCAGTAAATTTCTCTTAGTGATTCTTCCTCTACTTTGTCTATTTGTATCTTGTACATAAATTATTGCTGAAGATTAATAAAAGAAACCCTCATCTGTTGCACCAGTTTTCCCACATTGGGTTTTTCCGGGGATAATTTTCTAAAAATAACCGTCTCATTGTGGTTATATATGTGCTAGTATTTTCCTTGTATTTGCTTTCCGCAAAATTTTATTTGTGAAGGCTGCAGTGTATATATTTCGATATTTGCCATAGAAAACTGCAAATAATTTGTTTAAGTAATTTAATAAATAGGAGAAATATTATCAGTTACTACAGTAAGCTTTGGGATCATCGAATTTTCACAACCAACCCTTCAACTTTTAATAAACAAAATGTTTGAATGACTTACTTCAATAGTCGAATAACTGCTCCACAAGGCTACACTAGACTTTCACCTTGTCCACTGTCCAAGATCTGAGCTTCAAGTTCTTCACTTGTTCAATCCTCCAAGTTCATCACTATTCTAGGCTTCTTTACTGCTCAAATCTCCATCCTTATCATTGTTCAAATCTTCAAACTATTCGTACCTCCAATATCACTGTTCAAACATCTGATCTTTTGATAGTTGTGATTGTTTACTGGTCTGGGCCCTGAGGACAAGTCTCCTCCACAAGCTTGTCTTGTCCAAGCTCCAAAAACAATCACTGTTCTGCACTTGAGATATTCGAGCTATAGCTCCATTGTTGACCTAAGCATAAGTCTCCTCCACAGGTCTATTTATCAAGTAAAGGTCTGTAATCCGAGTTTTGGTTGATTGTTAGAGCACCGAGGTCTTCAAATACTAACAATTTAGATTTAGCCTAGACAATCTTCTTTGGCCTCCTTGGTTCACAAGATGTAAACACCTTTTTGTCTTCTTGTGATCTTCACCGAATTGTTGGTCAAGAACAACGAGTTCAAAACTTGTATTTATACAAATTTTGACCTTAAATGAGTAGACACATCCCTTGGAGGTGAGGCCGACTTGCTCATGTTGGCTCATGTCGGCTAGCATAAAAAATGAATTATTCCAACTTAAAAAGTCGTTTTGTCTCAATCTAAGAGGAGTTAGAAGACAAGTAAGGGCTCATTGGAAAGAGGAAAATGTCCTCTACAAGGGTATCTTCAACAAAACTATGGCTTCAACAATCATCCATGCATCATTATTTTCATCAATGCTCATATTGACATCAATGACAAATTAGACCAACAATATCCCCCTTTGTCATTGATGGCAATATTCTCTCCTCTTCCAACATTTTCTCCCCCTTTGACATCAATGACAAATGGGGTGTCCAAGTACTCCCCCTATCAAGCTACTTCTTGCCATGCTTCTCCCCCTGTCATGGTGCTCCTTCCCCTGTCAATGTGTTGTCTTAATGTGATGCAAGAGAAATGACCCCCATCTTCTGGCGAAGATATTCAAATGCTTCTCGTGGTAGGGACTTTGTGAAAATATCTGCAATTTGTTCCTTTGTATTGACATATTCCAACCTGACATTTTTCTCTGCAACTTGTTCTCGGAGGAAGTGGTATTTAATTGGGATATGTTTTGTCTTTGAATGCATTACCGAATTCTTTGGAATACTGATGGTGTTTGTGTTGTCGCAATAGATAGTAACTGGTTGATTAGTTTCTATGTTGACATCTTTTAGAGCTTCCTTCATCCACAATATTTGAGTACAACAATTTGCAGCAGCTTTGTATTCGGCTTCAGTTGTGGAGAGAGATATAGATGTTTGTTTTTTGCTAAGTCAAGATACAAGATAGTCTCCCACGAAGAATGCATTTCCGCTATTTCTTTTTCAATCAGCTATGCTTCCATCCCAATTAGCATCAGTGTAAGTTGTCAAAGTAAGAGTTATGCTTTTGGGATACCATAAGCCAAAATTAGGAGTACCTTTCAAATACCTGAGAATTCTTTTAACGGCTATCAAATGGGATTCCTTAGGAGCTAATTGAAATCTTGCCACCGTTCCTACTGCTTGCATAATATCCACTCGTGAAGTAGTTAAGTATAGAAGAGCTCCAATTATTGATCTATAAAGAGTTGCGTCTACCGAAGGGGATTCATCATCTTTGTTTAATTTGCAATATGTAGTCATTAGTGTGCTCATAACAACACATTCTTCCATCCCATATCTTTTAAGCATGTCTTTAAGATATTTTGTTTGGGATATGAACATACCTTCTTTAGTTTGAATTACTTGTCCAAGAAAGAAAGATAATTTGCCTATCATAGACATCTCAAATTCCTTAGACATGTTTTGAGCAAATTCATGACTCATCTCATCATTGTTGCCGGAAAAAATCAGATCATCAACAAAAACAAGGGTGATTAGCAATTTATCCTTGTCTATCTTCATGTAGAGATTACTTCCTGCCACCCCCTTTTTGAAACCTTGTTGTTGTAGATAATGTTCCAATTTTGCGTACCAAGCTCTAGGAGCTTGTTTCAATCCATGTAACGCCTTTTTTAATTTACACACGAAATCTTTTCCTTATGCTAGATCAAATCCTTCCGGTTGCTCCATGTAAACTTCTTCCTTTAAATCACCATTTAGAAATGTTGATTTCATGTCCATTTGATAAACTTTGAACCCTTTTGAACAAGCAAATGCCAAAAACATCCTTATAGCTTCCAATCGAGCTACCGGGGCAAAAGTTTCTTCAAAGTCAATTCCTTCAATTTGTGAGTATCCTTTACAAACAAGCCTTGCCTTATTTCTGATGTTTTGTCCATCTTCATTCATTTTGTTCTTGAACACCCACTTGGTTCCAATAATATCTTATCTTTTGGACAAGGTACAAGTTCCCATGTTTTATTCTTTTCGATTTGAAACATTTCTTCTTCCATAGCATTCACCCAATGAGGGTCCTTACTAGCTTGAGCAAAGGTTTTTGGTTCTACCATGGATAGTAAGGCAACATCATCTTTTCTTGGTGTATTTTTCATCCTTCTTCGGGTTTGTATTCCATCATCTGCATTCCCAATAATCTGTTATTCCCGATGGTGTTTTTGAACAAATTTCACTTTTGATGGAGTTTGAGATGGTTCCTTTTGACTTTCTTGATCCTTTTCTTCCTTCGCTGTATATTCTTCAGCTTCTTAAAGAATAGGATCTTCTTCACGGACTTTAATTTCCTTTTCTGGAAGCACCTCGTCAATCTTCACATCAATGCTTTCTACTATCTTTCGTAGTTGATTATTGTAGCATTTGTATGCTTTGCTCCTTGTAGAATATCCAAGAAATATTCCTTTATCAGCACGAGAATCAAGGCATGTCTTATTTTCCATAATTCATACGGAGTTTTGTCATTATTTGGTCTTAGTTGGGCTCTATTCAAGGTATACACTGCTGCCCCTGTTGTCGCACAGATTGTCACGACAACGCTCAGACCGGGGGCTGTCACCCTAATCCCCGATCTCTCCGTTTAAGCCTGTCTCCCGCGGCTAAGGGGGCTAGACCCTATGGGATAATGGATGACCAACTGGGGAACAGTTGGGTTGGGAGACACGAGGGGCAACAAGTACTTAATTGATTTTATTAAGTTAATAGACCAGTGCCTTATGAAATAAATGATTAAACGATTATTTATTGAATATTGCAGAAATATAAACCATGTAGAACAATCATTTATCATCAAATAACCCAAGCGATGTAAGATTTTCAACAAATGCAGAATCCCTTTAAATGATCCAGCAATTAAACTTCAAGAAAAATTAAATGCTTTAAATGACCATAAAATTTAAATGCTGACCAGCTACCACTTTCATATAGCCAACTTGTAAATAAACATTTTAAGTGCGTTTAGCTATAGAAAAATGGACCATAAAAAATGAATTTTCAATTTTTTTTATCAAGCTTTTTCAAAATAT